>PIJE02001820.1:0-82500 GCA_002895965.2 Coryphaenoides rupestris
GAGGACAACGGCGACCCTCTCGACCCCAAGAACAAGGGCAGGCTGGTGCTGGACGGGGCCTTTGACATCGCCAGCCCCGCCTCCCAACTCTGGCTGCTCAACTTCTGCCAGAAGCTGAGGAACCAGAGCTTCGTCTTCCAGTCGGAGGAGCAGGACTTCACCAGCTGCTTTATGGAGACCTTCAAGCAGGTAGGACCACCCTGGGGTATGGTCTGGGACCACCTTGGGGTGGAGGGTGCTGGGACCCCTGGGGTGTAGGGTGCTGGGACCCCTGGGTGGTTGTCCCCTCATATCGTGCTCTGCTTGAGCAACCAGTACTAACGATGGTCTCTCCCGCGGGTCTGCTGGGTCTGCTGCTCCAGTGGATGGAGAACCGGGACTGTGAGGAGACCTCGGTGGTCTACCCCTGCTGCAGCCAGTCCTCCTTCCCGTACCGACGCGAGATCTTTGAGCTGTGCATCAAGAGGGCCATCATGGAGCTGGACCGCAACACCGTGTACCACCTGGACAGCAAGACCCCGGGGCCCCGCTTCGACATCAACGACACCATCCGCGCCATCGTGCTGGAGTTCCAGAGCACCTACCTGTTCACGCTGGCCTACGACAAGATGTACCGCTTCTACCGCCAGGTACGTCCCCCCCACATCCACCTCCCACCTGTAAGACCCGCCCATCGGTAGACCCGCCCATGTGTATTTACGCCCCCACCTGTAGGCCCGCCCCCACTTGTAGGCCCACACCACCTGTAGACCCGCCCACCTGTAGGCCTGCCTCAGCTGTAGACCCACCACACCTCCCACCTGTAGGCCCGCCCACCTCCCACCTGTAGACCCACCCACCTGTAGGCCTGCCCCATCTGTAGGTACACCCCCACCTGTAGGCCCGCCCCACCTGTAGACCCTTCCACCTCCCACGTGTAGGCCCGCCCCCAGCTGCAGGTACCCGTAGAGTTCTATGTTCTGACGCTGGTTCTGGTCCCGTTGTGGTTGTGGCTCCAGGTGGACGACTGGATCAGCGAGGAGCTGCTCAGCGCCCCCCCAGGCCTGGGCCACGGCTGGTTCATCAGCAACCTGGAGTTCTACGACCTGCAGGACAGCTTGTCGGGGGGCACCCTGGTCGCCATGGCGCTGTCGGTGGGCGTGGCCTTCAGCGTGATGCTGCTCACCACCTGGAATGTGATCATCAGCCTCTACGCCATCCTGTCCATCGCCGGCACCATCTTCGTGACGGTGGGCTCGCTGGTGCTGCTGGGCTGGGAGCTCAACGTCCTGGAGTCGGTCACCATCTCCGTGGCCGTGGGGCTGTCGGTGGACTTCGCTGTGCACTACGGCGTGGCGTACCGCCTGGCGCCCCAGCCCGACCGCGAGGGCAAGGTGGTCTTCTCCCTGAGCCGCATGGGCTCGGCCATCGCGATGGCGGCGCTGACCACCTTCGTGGCGGGCGCCATGATGATGCCCTCCACGGTGCTGGCCTACACCCAGCTGGGTACCTTCATGATGCTCATCATGTGCGTCAGCTGGGCCTTCGCCACCTTCTTCTTCCAGTGCCTGTGCCGCTGCCTGGGCCCCCAGGGCTCCTGCGGACAGATCCCGGTCCCCAGTAGCATGGGTTGCGGGGTGTTGGCCCAGGGCCCCGCCGGTGCCCCGCCCGCACAGGAGGGGAAGGGCCCCCCGGGGCCGGGCCGGTACCAGCTGGGCGGGCGGGGTGCCGCGGAGGCAGAGCACTACGAGCTGGAGCCTCTGGCGTCCGATCAGAGGAAGGATGGGGAGGAGCCGTGTCCCCGGCCGTCCAACGGCCTGGTCGATCTCCGCCACGCCCCCCGAGTCTTTGTGGCCCGTGAGACGGGCCCATGTGCGTGCTCTCACGGTCCTCAGAGGGGACCGGGCCCCCGGACCCCCGCTGACCCCCACGCCACTAGGCCCGCCCCTGAAGCCCTCTGCCCCGCCCAGGAGTGCTGTCTGCAATACGTCCGCCAGCCCCACCTCCATCACCAACCCTGTTTCGGCCCCGCCGGGGGTCCGGAGACTCCGGGCCCCTGCCGGGCCTGCAGACCGTCCCGGTCGCAAACGGACTCCGCCTGCGCGGGTTGCGATTGCAGCTGTTGCGGCGAACGACCTTCGACCTCCCCGACAAACGAGGGCGAGGCGGCGAGGACCGGCGGTGAAGACACACCCCCGGGTGTGCCCCTCCTCCAGGACACGCCCCTCCTCCAGGGACACACCCACCGGGACACTAGGAGTGAGCCGGCTGCGTCTCCCAGGAATCTGGGCTGCTTTAAGAGGAGGTTAAAGGTCAAGTCACCGAGCGCGCCAAAGGTCGAGGGCGCCGCCGCCCCGCGGCCTTCTCATGCCACGGCCACCTCGGAGACGTCATGTTGACCCCTAAAGACCCTGACCTCATAGCTTAACATCTTAAGTGCCTTCCCTCCGACATCCCAAATAATTTAATATATTTTTGTTTACATTTCAGTGTTAAAACCAAAAAATTTGCTACTAATCGGCGTAGTCGCGCTAGCTAGCCCGGCCAAGTCGCGCTACCCTGGCGTATTCATGCTAGCCTGGCGTATTCGCGCTAGCCTGGAGTGGTGGCGCTAGCTAACCCGGCATGTTGGCGCTCTGTTCCGATCCCGTCTGAAGGTGGTTTGTGGTCCTTGTGAATCCATGTGTGGTTCTGTTCTGTCGAGTTCCTCCCACGGAAGGATCTGTCATTAAAATGTCTTTTTAAGATCCAACGTCTGGTTTCTGTCATTCAAGAGCAGCAGATGTGTAACGATGTGAGCGTGGGCTGAGCTGAGCGTGTATGTGTGTTGCTACCGATCTGCATAATAGTTGTTAAATTATTATCTGATGTGTTCAACGAAAAACGGAAATAAAAATGTGGGTTGATTTAAGTTCTCTGGCTGGCGCGGAGAACGAGAAACGGAAAACTACCGTCACCTTTCAACACAAACTCTCGCCAACAAACAAACAGACGTGAAAACACGTCACGTAATTAACCGCACTCTGCGTCCCGGACTCGAACCGGCGACCCTCTGTCGGGAGCGGCTCTATTTTGGACCCGACCGACCGGTCTGTTTGAACAGAGGTCAAATATTAGCCGGGGGCGTCGATCTGTTTACTCCATAAATATTTGCTTCCATGTTGGTGTCAGAGAGCGAGAGGAGACCCAGTAAGACCCAACGACTGTCATCCTGCCCAAATACTGAAGCAAAGTGTGACGTGAGCCCTGCAGGAAACATTGAGCAATATAGACTGACAGTCATTTGAGGTGTTATTGGTGGAAAATAGTCAAATAGACAAATATTAACAACAAGCAATGGATGTGATGTCATAATAAACTCCTCAAAAAAAGTTTGGAAACGTAATTTCGGTCCATTATTCCTCCCCTTTAATAATACCAATTGGTATTGTATTTTATATCGTTGGAAAGCCTGATTAGTCACCTTTACAACGAGGTACAACTTGTAAGGATCATGCATTCGTGGAATGAGCAACACAGCTAACCGTGTGGGTAGCGGCCCAAAAAAATGTGCCAAAATCCCCTGCAATATTCTTCTGTTGGTATTCACTCTCGTTTTGAGCTTCAAGTGCAGGCAGGTGTATGCCAGTCACAGGTGTGTGACTGGCACCTGATTGGCACCTAATTGACAGCACTTGTGTGCATGGGTCCTGCAACTTTTGTTGAGTTTGTTTGTGCTCCAAGCATAAACAGTGCCACGTTTGTTCCGCTTCAGGATAAGGCCCGTGCAATAGGGCAAGTGGAAGCTGGTGTTCCGGTACGCAGAGTGGCAGCATTATTTGGTGTCAGCCTGGTACCATTTTCCAAACTTAGGACCAAAGGTCCGTGAGACTGGTGAGGTCAAAGACAGACCACGAAGTGGCCGTCCCAGGAAGACAACACCCCAAGAAGACCGGTTCCTCACCCTTGCTTCACTGAGGAACAGTGAAGCAAATCTTGCCTGTAAACAGAGATTTACAGGCAAGATTTGCACAACGATACCACAGACAGATCTCTGATCAGACGGTGAGGAACAGACTGCACATGGCTGGTCTTCGTGCTTATAAGGCTGCCAGGAAGCCTGCAATGACTGCCCTTCACAGTCAGGCCCGTTTGCGCTGGTGTCGACAGCACCGACAGTGGAACCTAAGAATGTAGGGCAACGTCATGTTCAGTGATGAATCAAGGTTCTGTCTGCGGAAGCTGGATGGCAGTGTCATGGTGTGGGGCGGTATCTCTCTCACAGGCAAAACAGAACTTGTCATCATTGAAGGCAATCTCACTGCAGTGAGATATCGGAATGAGATTCTGGAGCCAGTGGCGATCCCATATCTCCAGAATCTGGGACCTAACTCCATCCTCCAGGATGACAACGCTCGCCCCCACAGAGCCAGGATCATCACAGAGTACCTCCAGAATTTGGGAGTGGAGAGGATGGAATGGCCTGCCGTGAGTCCAGACCTCAACCCAATTGAACACTTGTGGGATCAGCTTGGGCGTGCTGTACGTGCCAGAGTGACCAACGCAACCATGTTGGCTGACTTGCGGCAAATCCTGTTTGAGGAATGGGATGCCATCCCACAGCAGTGTGTGACCAGGCTAGTGACCAGCATGAGGAGGAGGTGCCAAGCTGTTGTGACTGCGTATGGATCTTCCACACGCTACTGAGGTCCCTGACAGTGTAAAATGAATAAAGTGTAAAAATGGCCAATATGTGTTTTTTCCTTATTACTGTGGGTGAGTGCAATCATCCAATCCACCAAGCAACTCAAAACGAGAGTGAATACCAACAGAAGAATATTGCAGGGGATTTTGGCACATTTTTTTGGGCCGCTACCCACACGGTTAGCTGTGTTGCTCATTCCACGAATGCATGATCCTTACAAGTTGTACCTCGTTGTAAAGGTGACTAATCAGGCTTTCCAACGATATAAAATACAATACCAATTGGTATTATTAAAGGGGAGGAATAATCGACAAATATTAACAACAAGCAATGGATGTGATGTGCATATAGTTGAGGATTTGTTTTAATTAGTATCGTTCCCAAGTATTAATGAGCAGATAGCGCCATCTAGTGGCACACCACAACACAGTTGAAGTTAATGTTAGTTCTAACAGGTTGATAGGTTCATGTTAGTTCTAGCAGGTTGATAGGTTAATGTTAGTTCTAACAGGTTGATAGGTTCATGTTAGTTCTAGCAGGTTGATAGGTTAATGTTAGTTCTAACAGGTTGATAGGTTAATGTTAGTTCTAACAGGTTGATAGGTTAATGTTAGTTCTAACAGGTTGATAGGTTAATGTTAGTTCTAACAGGTTGATAGGTTCATGTTAGTTCTAGCAGGTTGATAGGTTAGTTACATGTTAGTTCTAACAGGTTGATAGGTTCATGTTAGTTCTAACAGGTTGATAGGTTAATGTTAGTTCTAACAGGTTGATAGGTTAATGTTAGTTCTAACAGGTTGATAGGTTAATGTTAGTTCTAACAGGTTGATAGGTTAATGTTAGTTCTAACAGGTTGATAGGTTAATGTTAGTTCTAACAGGTTGATAGGTTCATGTTAGTTCTAACAGGTTGATAGGTTAATGTTAGTTCTAGACAGGTTGATAGGTTAATGTTAGTTCTAGCAGGTTGATAGGTTAATGTTAGTTCTAGTAGGTTGATAGGTTCATGTTAGTTCTAACAGGTTGATAGGTTCATGTTAGTTCTAACAGGTTGATAGGTTAATGTTAGTTCTAACAGGTTGATAGGTTAATGTTAGTTCTAACAGGTTGATAGGTTCATGTTAGTTCTAACAGGTTGATAGGTTAATGTTAGTTCTAACAGGTTGATAGGTTCATGTTAGTTCTAACAGGTTGATAGGTTCATGTTAGTTCTAACAGGTTGATAGGTTCATGTTAGTTCTAACAGGTTGATAGGTTAATGTTAGTTCTAACAGGTTGATAGGTTCATGTTAGTTCTAACAGGTTGATAGGTTAATGTTAGTTCTAACAGGTTGATAGGTTAATGTTAGTTCTAACAGGTTGATAGGTTAATGTTAGTTCTAACAGGTTGATAGGTTAATGTTAGTTCTAACAGGTTGATAGGTTCATGTTAGTTCTAACAGGTTGATAGGTTCATGTTAGTTCTAACAGGTTGATAGGTTCATGTTAGTTCTAACAGGTTGATAGGTTCATGTTAGTTCTAACAGGTTGATAGGTTCATGTTAGTTCTAACAGGTTGATAGGTTAATGTTAGTTCTAACAGGTTGATAGTTATGTTAGTTCTAACAGGTTGATAGGTTAATGTTAGTTCTAACAGGTTGATAGGTTAATGTTAGTTCTAACAGGTTGATAGGTTAATGTTAGTTCTAACAGGTTGATAGGTTAATGTTAGTTCTAACAGGTTGATAGGTTCATGTTAGTTCTAACAGGTTGATAGGTTCATGTTAGTTCTAACAGGTTGATAGGTTCATGTTAGTTCTAACAGGTTGATAGGTTCATGTTAGTTCTAACAGGTTGATAGGTTCATGTTAGTTCTAACAGGTTGATAGGTTCATGTTAGTTCTAACAGGTTGATAGGTTCATGTTAGTTCTAACAGGTTGATAGGTTAATGTTAGTTCTAACAGGTTGATAGGTTAATGTTAGTTCTAACAGGTTGATAGGTTAATGTTAGTTCTAACAGGTTGATAGGTTAATGTTAGTATAGGTAATGTTGTTCTAGCAGGTTGATAGGTTTCATGTTAGTTCTAACAGGTTGATAGGTTCAATGTAGTATTCTAAACAGGTTGATAGGTTAATGTTTAGTTTCTAGCAGGTTGATAGTGTGAATGTTAGTTCTAACAGGTTGATAGGTTCATCGTTTAGTTTCTCAGTAGGTTTGAATAGGTTCCATGTTAGTATCTAACAGGTTTGATGGTTCATGTTAGTTCTAAGCATGTTGATAGGTTAATGTTAGTTCTAACAGGTTGATAGGTTATGTTAGTTCTAACAGGTTGATAGGTTATGTTAGTTCAGCAGGTTGATAGGTTCATGTTAGTTCTAACAGGTTGATAGGTTAATGTTAGTTCTAACAGGTTGATAGGTTAATGTTAGTTCCTAAACAGGTTGATAGGAGTTCATGTTAGTTCTAACAGGTTGATAGGTTCATGTTAGTTCTAACAGGTTGATAGGTTCATGTTAGTTCTAGCAGGTTGATAGGTTCATGTTAGTTCTAACAGGTTGATAGTTAACGTTAGTTCTAACAGGTTGATTAGGTTAACGATAGTTTCTAGCAGGTTGCATAGGTTCATGTTAGTTTCTAACAGGTTGATACGGTTAATGTTAGTTCTAACACGGTTGAGGTTCATGTTAGTTCCTAACAGGTTGATAGGTCATGTTAGTTCTACAGGTTGATAAGGTAATGTTAGTTCTAACAGGTTGATCAGGTTAATGTTAGTTCTTAAGCACGGTTGATTAGGTTAACCGTTTAGTTCTAGTAGGTTGAAGGATCCACTGTTAGTTAAGGTTGATAGGTTAAGTTAGTTCTAACAGGTTGATAGGTTAATGTTTAGTTCTAACAGGTTGATAGGTTCATGTTAGTTCTCTAACAAGGTTGATAGGCTTCATGTTAGTTCTAACAGGTTTGATAGGTTAATGTTAGTTTCTACAGGTTTGAATAGGTTAATGTTAGTTCTAACAGGTTGATAGGTTCATGTTAGTTCTAGCAGGTTGATAGGTTCATGTTAGTTCTAACAGGTTGATAGGTTCATGTTAGTTCTAACAGGTTGATAGGTTAATGTTAGTTCTA
This sequence comes from Coryphaenoides rupestris, assembly GCA_002895965.2. Taxonomy (NCBI): domain Eukaryota; kingdom Metazoa; phylum Chordata; class Actinopteri; order Gadiformes; family Macrouridae; genus Coryphaenoides; species Coryphaenoides rupestris. The sequence goes on from PIJE02001820.1 coordinate 7,767, forward strand.
ACAGGTTGATAGGTTAATGTTAGTTCTAACAGGTTGATAGGTTCATGTTAGTTCTAACAGGTTGATAGGTTAATGTTAGTTCTAACAGGTTGATAGGTTAATGTTAGTTCTAACAGGTTGATAGGTTTAATGTTAGTTCTAACAGGTTGATAGGGTTAATGTTAGTTTCTAACAGGTTGATAGGTTAATGTTAGTTCTAACAGGTTGATAGGTTAATGTTAGTTCTAACAGGTTGGTTGATAGGTTAATGTTAGTTCTAAGTCAGGTTTGATAGGTTAATGTGTAGTTCGAAACAGGTTGATAGGTTTAATGTTAGGGGGTTAGTCATGTTAGTTCCTAACAGCAAGTTAGATAGGTTAATGTTAGTTCTATCAGGTTGATAGGTTAATGTTAGTTCTTTAAGCAGGTTGATGGTTAATGTTCTAGTTCTAGGAAGGTTGATAGGTATAATGTTAGTTCTAACAGCGATGATAAGGTTTAATGATTAGTCTAACAGGTTGATAGGTTAATGTTAGTTCCTAAACAGGTTGAGTAGGTATCATGTTTAGTTCTAACAGGTTTGAATAAGGTTGCATGTTAGTTCTACAGGTGGGATTAGGTTTCATGTTAGTTCTAACAGGTTGATAGGTTAATGTTAAGTTCTAACAGGGTGGATAGGGTTAATGTTAGTTCTAACAGGTTGATAGGTTAATGTTAGTTCTAGCAGGTTGATAGGTTCATGTTAGTTCTAACAGGTTGATAGGTTAATGGTTAGTTCTACAGGTTGATAGGTTTAATGTTAGTCTAACAGGTTGATAGGTTAATGTTAGTTCTAACAGGTTGATAGGTTAATGTTAGTTCTAACAGGTTGATAGGTTAATGTTAGTTCTAACAGGTTGATAGGTTCATGTTAGTTCTAACAGGTTGATAGGTTAATGTTAGTTCTAACAGGTTGATAGGTTAATGTTAGTTCTAACAGGTTGATAGGTTAATGTTAGTTCTAACAGGTTGATAGGTTAATGTTAGTTCTAACAGGTTGATAGGTTAATGTTAGTTCTAGCAGGTTGATGGGTGTGAGTGACCAGCAGGTGTCGCTGTTGTGTCAGGAAAGAGAAACGCGAGACTGAGAGCTTCACTAGTTTGCTTTTTATCTTTTTATTTGTTTATGACGTCAGACATTCTCAGTTTTATTATTTAAAAAACATTATTTTTTATTTTCAACATTTTTATCGCCGCTTTATTTGAGTTGACGGTCCAGGGCTCGCGCTTTCTCCGTCACGCCCGCGGACACCTGTTCCAGCTCGCGCCCTTCGCCCAGCGCGGCCGTCACGTGGACCCTCGCGGCGCGCGCCTCGGTCCGTCGGCTGACGAAGTGATGCGCGAGGAACGCCGCGAGGAACACGAACACGGACACGACCACCACCACGGCCACGAGCCCCCCCGCCGAGAGCCTGCGCGCGGGGTCGGGTTCGGGGGTGGGCCCGGGACCGGACCCGGACCCGGGCTCGGGGCTCCACGGGTCAGTGACGTACGTCCCGGTGGTGCTGCTCGACTCCTCCACGCACCTCGTGTCCTCCAGCGAGAAGCCCGCGCGGCACGAGCACGTGAAGCCGCCGTACGTGTTGGCGCACCGCTGGTCGCACGAGTTCCACGTGCACTCGTCTATGTCCACGCAGAACGAGCCGTTCGCGCGGACGTCCACGATGAACCCGTGCGGGCACGAGCACTGCTCGGCCACGTTGGGGTCGCACTCCGCGGGACACTCGCGCCGGTCGCAGTACTGCTGGCAGCGCGCGCCGTCCGCCGGGTCCACGCGGAAGCCCTCGAAGCAGGAGCACGTGAAGCTGCCCGGCGTGTTCGCGCACTGGTGCTCGCACGGCGCCCGCGCGCACTCGTCCACGTCCACGCAGGCGCGCTCCACGGTGGCGCGGTAGCCCTGGTGGCACGCGGGCAGGCTCATGGCGGGGGGGCGCGGGTACTCGCACACGAACCCCGCCGCGCGCTCCTCGCACGAGCCCGCGGACCACTTGAAGCCGTCCTCGCTCGAGACCGAGACGCATTGGCGCGTGCAGCCCGAGACCTCCATGGGGGCGGCGGCGGCCCAGTTGTAGAAGTCGGTCCGGTCTCGCGGGTCTCCCGGGTCCTCCCATCGGAACCCCCGCAGCGGGCCGGCCGGGTCCGGGCAGCCCTCCGCGGGCCGGTACAGACCCACCCAGTGCGGCCCGGCGCTGCGCCCCAGCAGCCCCACCAGCAGCCCCTGGCTCTCCGGGCTACGGAGCGACATCAGGTGTCCCGCCGACGCGGAGCACTGGTCGCGCGCCGCCTGGAACGCCGCGGGCTCGGAGAAGGCGGCGTAGCAGCGCGCGCCGCGGCAGCTCCGGTCGGTGGCGGCGGCGGCGGCGCGCGGAGCCCCGAGCAGCAGCAGCAGCGGCAGCAGAGAGAGCAACGCTGCGGGGAACATGACGTCTGGAGGCGGCGGAGGAGGACGTTCTGTCAGCCGGAGCGGAGCTCCATCAGTCTGGCTCTCTGTCTCTCTCTGCCTATGTCTCTCTGTCTCTCTCTCTTCCTCTCCTCTCTCTTTATCGCTCTCCTGCTCTCCTGCTCTCCCGTTACGCACGCACGCACGCACGCACACACGCACGCACGCACGCACGCACACACACACACACACACACACACACACACACACACACACACACACACACACACACACACACACACACACACACACACACACACAGACACAGCACTCTGTACTGGTCCTAATGCCCCTCCCCCCTGTTTGTGTGCGTGTGTACACCAAATGCCTTTAGGTTGTTCATTGTTGAAGGATTAAATATTATAATGAGTCCATAATATTGGTTCCATAACCTAGAGACATGAATATCTGTTTCAGATTGTAAATAGTAAAGAACAACAACAACAACACATAAAAACACACAATATCTCCGATTAAATGCTCAATACATCTGACATATGCACATATGAGTTATTGTAGATATTTGAGTAGTTTTTATCCATTTATTGGACCTTGTAGCACATGTTGGACCCTCCCTGGAGCCTCCACACTGCTGTAAACTCGTGTTAACTTGTATTGTTCTGTGTCTTACATGTCCCATCATTCTTTTCCCAGAGGTCCCCTGGGTGCCAGTAACAACGCAGGGCTATCGCCACACGGACGTTGGCTGACGTTAAAAAACACGTTTTATTTGAACCACGTTCCAAAAGCAAAACTACCAACATCACGAGTAAACGCGGTGTGTGGGATTCGTCGTTCAGTCCGGGTGGGGTGGGGCGCCCACCCTGGGGCTCCTCTGATGATGCTAAGCTATCCGACGCTAGTTATCTGAGTGCTATAGTTGACACGTCACAGTGAGAGATTAGATACTTTATTCATCTCCGGGGGGGGAAATTCAGTTGTTCCAGCATTTTACATTATAAAATTTTACATTATAAAATACAATAACCATTATACAATTATATAAAATATCAATATAAAATATACAGCATAATGAAATTCACGTTGACTCCTTAGTACATTCGTACTAATACAATGCAATACGATACAATATTATACTATACTATCATGAGTCCATCTGATACACATTCATGTTGCCGTGATGACATCAGCTTTACATTCACGTTGCCGTGGTGATGTCAGGTTGGTGTCGCCGTGGTGATGTCAGGTTGTTGTTAAAGGGGTGACGTCAGGTTGGTGTTAGGTTGGTGTTGCCGTGGTGATGTCAAGTTGGTGTTGCCGTGGTGATGTCAGGTTGGTGTCGCCGTGGTGATTGTCAGTTGTTGTTAAAGGGGGTGACGTCAGGTTGGTGTTAGGTTGGTGTCGCCGTGGTGGATGTCAGGTTGGTGTTGGTGTCAGGTTGGTGTCAGCCGTGGTGATGTCAGGTTGGTGTTGGTGTCAGGTTGGTGTCGCCGTGGTGATGTCAGGTTGGTGTTGGTGTCAGGTTGGTGTCGCTGTGGTGATGTCAGGTTGGTGTTGGTGTCAGGTTGGTGTCGCCTGTGGTGATGACAGGTTGGTGTTGGTGTCAGGTTGGTGTCGCTGTGGTGATGACAGGTTGGTGTCGCCGTGGTGTCGCCATGTTGATGTCAGGTTGGTGTCCCGTGGTGATGTCAGGTTGGTGTCGCCGTGGTGATATCAGGTTGGTGTTGCCGTGGTGATGTCAGGTTGGTGTCGCCGTGGTGATGTCAAGTTGGTGTCGCCGCGGTGATGTCAGGTTGTTGTTAAAGGGGTGACGTCAGGTTGGTGTTAGGTTGGTGTTGCCGTGGTGATGTCAAGTTGGTGTTGCCGTGGTGATGTCAGGTTGGTGTCGCCGTGGTGATGTCAGGTTGTTGTTAAAGGGGTGATGTCAGGTTGGTGTCACTGTGGTGATGTCAGGTTGTTGTTAAAGGGGTGATGTCAGGTTGGTGTTAGGTTGGTGTTGCCGTGGTGATGTCAGGTTGGTGTCACCGTGGTGATGTCAGGTTGGTGTCACAGTGGTGATGTCAGGTTGGTGTTGCCGTGGTGATGTCAGGTTGGTGTTGCCGTGGTGATGTCAGGTTGGTGTCGCCGTGGTGATGTCAGGTTGGTGTCGCTGTGGTGATGTCAGGTTGGTGTCGCCATGGTGATGTCAAGTTGGTGTCGCCGTGGTGATGTCAGGTTGTTGTTAAAGGGGTGACGTCAGGTTGGTGTTCGGTTGGTGTTGCTGTGGTGATGTCAGGTTGGTGTCGCCGTGGTGATGTCAGGTTGTTGTTAAAGGGGTGATGTCAGGTTGGTGTCACCGTGGTGATGTCAGGTTGTTGTTAAAGGGGTGATGTCAGGTTGGTGTTGCCATGGTGATGTCAGGTTGGTGTCGCTGTGGTGATGTCAGGTTGTTGTTAAAGGGGTGATGTCAGGTTGGTGTTGCCATGGTGATGTCAGATTGGTGTCGCCGTGGTGATGTCAGTTTGGTGTCGCCTAGTTATATTCATTATAGTGCAAACCTTGAGGTTGATGTTTCTAATAATTTAGCAGTTTTCTATCTCTATGGTTCTCTCTATCTTACGGTGAATTCAGATACAGGTCATTAGGTAGCATGGAACAGTTAGTCTGCGAGGGTCTAACCCGGAACCTCTCAGAACCTCACCACTAACGTGCAACGTTCTCGTAGAACCGTTCTGTTCCGGACTCCTCCTGAGAGGACACCAGAGAGGTTCTGAACAAACAACAAAGCGTTGTTCAGAGCAGACTGTGCAGTTCTGTGCAGACCCTCCTCCTCACAGTCTCTGGCCGTCTGCTCTCTGGCTCTGCTTGTCGAAGTCGAACCGCTGGTACTTCTCCGTGGTGACCTGCTGCAGGGTCAGGAGGTCCAGCGGCGGGACCTCGAACGTGGCCATGCAGCGGCGGTGGGCGAGGCGCAGCAGCAGGTACGCCAGGGCCACGCCCACCGCCACGAACACCGACATGCCCAGCGCCGAGCCCACGCGCACGTAGGGCGGGACCCCCGCGGCGGCGCTCAGCGGGGTGGAGGTGGTGGTGGTGGAGGAGGAGGTGGTGGAGGTGGTGGTGGTGGAGGAGGAGGTGGTGGAGGTGGTGGTGGGGTCAGAGACACAACGCATGTCGTGCATCCGGTATCCCGGGTGACACAAACACGTGTAGTTGCCGTACGTGTTCACGCACACGTCGTCGCAGGGCATCTCGTCCCGGCACTCGTCCACATCCACGCACCAGGACCCGTTGTTCTGCGTCTCGTCGCATATGTAGCCTACGGGGCACCGGCACTTGCCCGCCTCGAAGGCTGCCGGACACGCCTCCCGGTCGCAGGTGGGTTCGCAGCGCGCCGGGTCCTCCGGGGACACCGCGAAGCCCGGATTGCACGCGCACGTGTACACGCCCGCCACCTTCACGCACTTTAGGTGCTCGCAGTCCCTGCACACACTGACGTCCACGCACGCGCCCAGCTCCTCCTCCACCTCCCAGCCGTCCCGACACGCGCACTCCCACCTGCCGCCGGGCTCCCGCTGCGCGCACTCCGTGTTCTCCCGCGCGCAGGGCTCGCCTTGGCGGCACTCTTCCGCGTGCGCGACCGCGTCGACGCACGTGAGGTTGTCCGCGTGAAGCAGCTGTCCGGCGGGGCACGTGCAGGCGCCGTCGCTGCAGGCGTGCGCGCAGCCGCCCTTCAACACCTCGCATATCCAGGGCGCCTTACTCCAGACGCCCCACGCGCACAGAAACTTCCCGCCACCGACCGTCAGCACCTCGGTGCCCGGCGGGTGCAGCCTGCGCGTGGAGCCGGCCGAGAGCGCAGACTCGCGCTCCGGGGGAACGACGCGCGAGACACCAGCGGCGGGACACCAGCCCGCCTGCGTCAGGCACAGGACGCCGCTCAGCGCGCCGCCGCACGGCTCCTGCCGCCACGAGCCGTCGGATGACACGGACACGCACCTGTCCTCGCACCTGTCCGGGACACTGTGCCACGCGGAGACGTTCGCGCCGCCGCCGCCGCGAACGTCTCTGTCGCTCCACTCGTAGCCGTGCAGCTCCGCGTCTCTGGTGGGACAGAGGCGGGCGGCGGGGAGCGTCAGGCCGATCCAGAACCTCCCGCCGCCGCCGCCGGTCGAGTTGAGCAGCAGACCGCGGGCCGTCGCGCGCTGCTCCGCGGACCGCAGCGTCGCGAGCCGTCCCGTCCACGCGCCGCACGCGTCCCGGGCGCTCGTGAAGTTGAGCGCCTCCTCGATGAGGAGGAAGCACGTGTCCGCGTCGCACGTCACCACGCGCCGCGGCGCGCCGTCCTGCGCGAGGACGCCGGCCAGCAGCAGGGAGCTCGCGAGGAGGAGGAGGGGGAGGGGGGGCAGCGCACGGGGCTTCACTTCCTTCATCTCGTGTTGGTGAGCAGCGCGCGGGGATCTGCGGTGGTCCTGGTCTGGTGAGTCTTGGTCCCGGTCCGGTTCTAAGAGGATGTGTTGGTCTGGTGAGTCCTGGTCCGGTTCTAAGAGGATGTGTTGGTCTGGTGAGTCCTGGTCCGGTTCTAAGAGGATGTGTTGGTCTGGTGAGTCCTGGTCTGGTCCGGTTCTAAGAGGATGTGTTGGTCTGGTGAGTCCTGGTCTGGTGAGTCCTGGTCCGGGTGAGTCCTGGTCCGGTGAGTCCTGGTCCGGTTTTAAGAGGATGTGTTGATGTGGTGAGTCGGGGGGGCGGGGGTTCTCTGCCCCACTGGCCGCGTACACGCGCAGAGTTAGTGTCGCGGGCACGCGCAGACCTACCTTCATACTTGCTGATTGTAACTTTATAGAATATTTAATAACTTTATAGAATATTTAATAACTTTATAGAATATTTCATAAACTTATAGAATATTTAATAACTTTATAGAATATTTAATAACTTTATAGAATATTTAATAACTTTATAGAATATTTAATAACTTTATAGAATATTTAATAACTTTATAGAATATTTAATAACTTTATAGAATATTTAATAACCTTAGAGAATATTTAATAACTGTATAGAATATTTAATAACTTTATAGAATAATAACTTTATAGAATATTTCATAAACTTATAGAATATTTAATAACTTTATTGAATATTTCATAAACTTATAGAATATTTAATAACTTTATAGAATATTTAATAACTTTATAGAATATTTAATAACCTTAGAGAATATTTAATAACTGTATAGAATATTTAATAACTTTATAGAATATTTAATAACTTTATAGAATATTTCATAAACTTATAGAATATTTAATAACTTTATAGAATATTTAATAACTTTATAGAATATTTAATAACCTTAGAGAATATTTAATAACTGTATAGAATATTTAATAACTTTATAGAATATTTAATAACTTTATAGAATATTTCATAAACTTATAGAATATTTAATAACTTTATTGAATATTTCATAAACTTATAGAATATTTAATAACTTTATAGAATATTTAATAACTTTATAGAATATTTAATAACCTTAGAGAATATTTAATAACTGTATAGAATATTTAATAACTTTATAGAATATTTAATAACTTTATTGAATATTTCATAACTTTATTGAATATAGCATAAACTTATAGAATATTTAATAACTTTATAGAATATTTCATAACTTTATTGAATATTTCATAACCTTAGAGAATATTTAATAACTTTATAGAATATTTAATAAACTTATCGAATATTTAATAACTTTATGGGGGGCGATAGTAGCTCAGGAGGTAGAGTGGTTGTCTGCCAACTGGAAGGTTGCTGGTTCGATCCCTGAGCTCCACCTAGCTAAGTGTGGTGGTGTCCCTGAGCAAGACACCACCTAACCCTACCTGCTCCTCCTCCTAGCTAAGTGTGGAGGTGTCCCTGAGCAAGACACCACCTGCTCCTCCTAGCCAAGTGTGGAGGTGTCCCTGAGCAAGACACCACCTAACCCTACCTGCTAAGTGTGGAGGTGTCCCTGAGCAAGACACCACCTAACCCTACCTGCTCCTGACGTGTTGGTTGTTACCTTGCATGGTTGGCACCGCCGTCGGTGTATGAATGGGTGAATGGGAGGCAACTGTAAAGCGCTATATAAATGCAATCCATTTACCATCTTTATAGAATATTTAATAAACTTATAGAATATTTAATAAACTTATTGAATATTTGCTGCACTGATGCTTATGAACACACAAAGCGTCACTACGGGGCAGCGTTTGGTGTTTCTTATCATTGGTGATCATCACAAGTGATCATTGTGATTATTGATCTATAAGCCTCATTAGAGTTGTTGTCTGAACAGGACACATACTGTCCTACATACAGATTTACTAATGTACAATGTCAACAATGTTACTTTATTTGTATTCTGCTGATTTCCCTTTAGTTTTATTGTACTGTATTACTATGCATAAATAAATACAGATGTTGTACATTTAGATGTATCCAGAGAGACTTACGATAAGTACATTTGTCAAAAGAGAGACAGCAACATGTCACTGTGGTGCATCAAGATAAGAATAGAGCTGTTGCAATAAGGTTAATAGAATGAGTTTCCATAAGAGGGTTATGTAGAGTCCAGGTGAACTCTGAACAGTCTTGAGTCTTGTGTATCCTGTGCGGACCACCAGTAGCCCCGCCCCTTGCGCTGTTACCAGGTGACTAACCTTCCGGTAGCCCCCTGCGCCTCTTAAAACCGGACCAGGACTCACCCCCCGGCGCTGTTACCAGGTGACTAACCCTCCGGTAGCCCCGCCCCCGGCGCTGTTACCAGGTGACTAACCCTCCTGAACCTCATCCTATATCCCTCGATGTTCATTCATTCATTTGAGCAGGACCTCGCCCAGGCAGGAAGTGTCTCCGCCAAGGCAGGAAGTAGGAAATATAGGTTTGGGAACACCTTAAGTGACTATGCTGCAGAGAACACACACACACACACACACACACACACACACACACACACACACACACACACACACACACACACACACACACACACACACACACACACACACACACACACACACACACACACACACACAGGGGGCGAGTCAGGAATTGGAAGAGGTGGGGGGAGGGGGGAGAGGAAAGGTGGAGGCGGGAGGTGGAGGCGGGGGAGGAATCCTTTGTTGGTGTCGTGGAAACCAGCACGTTGTGTTTTCATTGGATTAGCCGGTGATTTAGTTTGGACAGAAAAATGTTGGCAGGGCCCAGACACACACACACGCATGCACACACACACAGAAACACACACACACACACACACACACACACACACACACACACACACACACACACACACACACACACACACACACACACACACACACACACACACACACACACACACACACACACACACACACACACAAACACACACGCACGCAGAAACACACACACACACAGAAACACACACACACACACACAGAAACACACACGCACACATGAGCGAGACCATGACTCCGTCTGAATCTCCAAGTTCCTGCATAGAGACGAGAGTGAAGTTCAGCCAAAGTCATATTTCCACGTTTACAAAAGGCCGTATACTAAAATGACCCCGATGTCGTCATACTATTCCCGTCCGAAATTCGTAAAGCGTGCGAACGATGGACACCACAGGTCGCTATGGATTACCCAGCATGCATTTCATTTCGACAGGAGGATAACCATCTTAGCCGAAGGCTTTAAACGTTATTACCCGGACCTTCCACCCCGACGCTTAGCTTCTGCTGATTTCACGACAGGCCGCAGTATCAGTATGTCCTTAAACATGCATACTTTTGGCTCGCATAGCAGTACCCCAGAGCAGAGTACACACTGTACTGCATGTAGTATGCAGCTCAACTCTGTCTGTCTGTCTGTCTGTCTGTCTCTGGGAGAGGCCTGTCTGTCTGTCTGTCTATCTGTCTGTCTCTGGGAGAGGCCTGTCTGTCTGTCTCTGGGAGAGGCCTGTCTCGTTGTTATTTATTATTATAATGATGCATTGTGTGTGTGTGTGTGTGTGTGTGTGTGTGTGTGTGTCTGTGTGTGTGTGTGTGTGTGTGTGTGTGTGTGTGTGTGCGTGTGTGTCTGTGTGTGTGTGTGTGTGTGTGTGCGTGTGTCTGTGTAAATAGCAGGAAAGGGCCTCCCATTGGTTCCCAATCTGCAGTCCTGCAGCTTGGAGGTAAGACCCCCCCCGCCCCAGCCTCTTTCCTCCTCTCTCCTGCTCCCTAACCCTACCCTCCTTCCCTCCTCTCTCCTGCTCCCTAACCCTACCCTCCTTTCCTCCTCTGTCCTCTCCAGTTAGCAGCATCGCGTAAAGTAGCCTGGACCTAAACAAGCACATCTTAGCTAGCAGTTAGCAGTGTAGCTTAGCGCAGAGGATGGTGCTCTGCAAATACGACCTGCATGAAATATTCATACATGCTTGGGTCATTACGTTTGGTTCCTTCTGTTTCATTTGAGGAACACCCACTGGCCTTGACCCCTGCACCCAGGAAGTCGAAGTCGTAGCAATTAAGTACCGTCATAACATGCTGCGCTACCACTGTAGCGTCGGTGATCGATGGGCTAGCAACTCTTCCTGCTATTGTCCCGGCGACAGCACGGACCTTCAAGTGAAGCAGTTTGTTTTATCACAGATGAGGTTGCGGCAGATTTATATGCCGTTGTATGTACGACCAGCTAAGCTAATGATTCGTAGCCACGAGCAGGTCAAGAAGGTTGACCTGTGAGCGATGCATTATGGGAACAAACCTCTGCATAGTGGGGCCCTCACGAGGAAGCGGTGAGCTGTGCGCTGGGGAAGCTGGGAGACAGGAAACCAGGCGGTAGCTACTTCCTGTTGGATTGCTGGGACAGAGCAAGCTGACTGATTTACAAGAGTCAGAGTCCCCCCTACCACCTTAACACCACAACCTTAACAACACCTCTTCCTCTTAGCTGACCCGATGAACCCAAACACTGCACCTCCAACACTATCTGTATGATCAACAAAAGCACGGATGTTTTTGCGAGGAGGCCCATCTGAAGCCCTTAACGCCTGGGGAGAGTGGACCGAACCAAACGATCTGGAGATGTTCGGACACCTCTGGAGACGTTTTGTTGCCGCTCTCCAGAGCATGTGGCACAAGTTCATATTTTGAGAGTCCATGTCAGACTCTCTACCATGTGTCCTGGTGATGCAGATGGGTCCCTTAGACGCTAACTCAATTAGTTATTGATTCATTATGAAGTCATTACCCCAAAACTCTGCAGCAAATATTGTGTGTGTCTGTGTGTGTGTGTGTGTGTGTGTGTGTGTGTGTGTGTGTGTGTGTGTGTGTGTGTGTGTGTGCGTGCCTGCGTGCATGTGTGTGTGTGTGTGTGTGTGTGTGTGTGTGTGTGTGCTGGAAGTGTTGAAGTATTTAGCACACAGGAGTATTAATAGCACCAATCTCACCAAGGGACTGTATTTTATCAATAGAACAGATGTGCGCACACTCGCTAGCGTGAATCACTCTTCACTCCTCTCATCCCATCGGACGCCAGGTGTTAGCTGCAGAGAGAGAGTTCACGTGGTCCTCGTACCGTTAGCGTTAGCTTCAGATTTAGCTTTAGCCGCTATCCGGGAATGGGAAGCAGGGAGCTCACCTAATAAACTCTTTACAAGGGCTAACCCTGCCAGGACACACACGGCACGTGCTGAGTGCAGCTCGTTAGCACTCGTCTTAACGAGGTGTGAGGGGGAGGAGCTTAATATAAACCCTGATCCTCCAAGACTGGTTCTGTTCTGGCTGAGTGTGTGCGTGTGCGTGCTTGCGTGTGTTTGTGTGCGTGTGCGTGTGCTTGCGTGTGTTTGTGTGCGTGTGCGTGTGCTTGCGTGTGTTTGTGTGTGTGTGCGTGTGCGTGAGCTTGCGTGTGTGTGTGTGCGTGTGCGTGCTTGCGTGCGTGTGCTTGCGTGCGTGTTTGTGTGTGTGTGTGTTGTGTGCGTGTGCGTGTGCTTGCGTGTGTTTGTGTGTGTGTGCGTGTGCTTGCTTGCGTGTGTTTGTGTGTGTGTGCGTGTGCTTGCGTGCGTGTGTGTGTGTGTGTGTGTGTGCGTGCTTGCGTGTGTGTGTGCGTGTGCGTGTTTGTGTGTGTGTGTGTGTGTGTGTGTTAGGGGCATAATGGGCAAAAGTCATGGTTCGGTATGATTTTGATACAGCAGAAAAAAGCCATGCAAATCACAGCATTTCTCTTCAGTAGCCCAAGTTATATTATCATAATATTACACACAAACACACACAGAACTTCCCCTTCCCTAACAATGAACATGAAGGCACATCTGTCTTGAGTAAATACCCAGGTCTGGTTATGTTTTACAAACAATCAGAAACATGAGTCCAGAATGATTGGGTGCAGGAAGGGCAGATCTGTTCTAAGTTCTAATCTAGTGTCTCCTGCGGATGAGAAAGCCCTCCGCAGAACTAAAGCTTGTGCTTGTTTAGAGAAGGCTGCTATGACCGCCACTCAATCACTTCCAACCGGTGTTTCATGGACTGTAAACTATCATCATAATATGTTTACATTTACATTTACATTTACATTTACATTTAGGGCATTTGGCAGACGATTTTATCCAAAGTGACTTACAAAAAGTACATTTGTTGAAGGAGACAGATAGAGCAGGTTTCAAGCATTCATAGTTGCAAGGTTAATAGAACAAGTGTGGGGCGTGTGCGTCCCTCTCTGTGTGTCATGGGTGACGGTATAAAACCACAAGAGAGACATCCGGTTGACATCGCTATCGATGACGATCACTCGTGACGCCACGAGCGGCATCACTAGTGGCGTCACTAGTGATGCCGCTGTGCGTCCTTCGGTGGGCGTTCCGGACTCCCTCGGTTGTGGTCACGGGATGTTCGCACATCGCGTCTGGATCCCCCCCGATCCGTCATGCTCTGGCAGGACTCTGGGCTTTCCACTTTTCCACTTAGAAACACTTATTCATGTAATACATTCTTGAGGTAGCAACCATTATGTCTCCACAGAGACACCACCCTACGTCTCATCCTAGCTGTGTTGCTGCTAACCACCAAGGGGTCAACCTAATGATTATGAGTACTTGAAACTTGTTCTTTTCTAATCTTCCTGTACTGCCAGCGATATATACTGTATATTGTTGGACCAATGTACTGATTGTCAGTCACTTTGGCCAAAAGCATCTGCCAAATGCCCTCAGTGTTAATGTGTATGTACACGCAATAGACGTAGCATGTATGACACATCCTCGTCATGGTGACTGATCCCGCCGTACCGGTGGCGCCTGCATGACAGGAAGTGTGTTGACCTCTGGGCCGCGGGCGGGCCGGTCCCGCCTCCTCCTCCTCTTCCTCAGAACCTCATTAAACACGACACACACAATCGCTGCCTACACATTTTTCCACTGAATCATGGGTACCAAAAAACAGCCACTTATCGCGGTGGCCAGTGTCTGTGTAGTTTGCCGTGGCCTCCTCGCCGTCGAGGGACCGATGCTTCTCACGCCAACGCCTCACACCTTCGCCATCTCTCGCCAGCTCTCGCCAAACAAAAAGTGCCAATAGTATTTCAATGCTTGTTAGTCAACATAGTCAAGGACCGAGGATATCCGTCCCTGCCTGGTGGTACAGCTTCCCTCTCAGGGCTTCACCTGGGACTCAAGAACCGCCCGGGGCCCGGCCTTCAGGAGTCCAGGATTTGAAAGGACAATGAGCTGACCCCCCCGACCCCCCACCCCCCCACCCGTCGCTTTCCGTCAGGGAATTGCTGTTGTTTGTGTCATGGCTACCACTCGTTCTGAGGTCTAAATTTAAACCTGAACTCCCACCGACCACATCAACCGACGGGAAACCAGAGCCCAGAGAACTGGGTCACCTAAGTCAGGAGTCGGGAATAGTCTGGTGAGTGAGACAGGACAGTGGTGGTGAGACAGGACAGTCTGGTGGTGACACTGCACAGTCTAGTGGTGAGTGAGACAGGACAGTTTGGTGGTGAGTGAGACAGGACAGTCTGGTGGTGAGTGAGACAGGACAGTCTGGTGGTGAGTGAGACAGGACAGTCTGGTGGTGAGTGAGACAGGACAGTCTAGAGGTGAGTGAGACAGGACAGTCTGGTGGTGAGTGAGACAGGACAGTCTGGTGGTGAGTGAGACAGTCTGGTGGTGAGTTAGACAGTCTGGTGTTGAGTGAGACAGTCTGGTGGTGAGTTAGACAGTCTAGTGGTGAGTGAGACAGTCTGGTGGTGAGTTAGACAGTCTGGTGGTGAGTTAGACAGTCTGGTGGTGAGTTAGACAGTCTGGTGGTGAGTTAGACAGTCTGGTGGTGAGTTAGACAGTCTGGTGGTGAGTTAGACAGTCTAGTGGTGAGTTAGACAGTCTGGTGGTGAGTTAGACAGTCTGGTGGTGAGACTGGGCAGCTGGACGTTGGACTCCCAGCTGAAAGGTTCTGTGTTTAAACCCCTGATGTCTGTCGTTTAACTAGTAGGTCTGTAGGCCAGTAGGTCTGTGGGCCAGTAGGTAGTAGGTCTGTAGGCCAGTAGGTCTGTAGGCCAGTAGGTCTGTAGGTCTCCATGATCCAGCCCAACCTAAACGAGGCGATAGGAACGTGTGGTCTGAAGACATCGCTGCCTGATCCATGTTAAAATACTTTATTGTCTTATAAACGTCATGTGAAATGGACATCAGAACGGCCAGATGTGTGTTCCCAGTACATCTGTAGCCTCGCTCGTCTGCTGGGGAACTCAGCTTCACTTGGTTGCATCGGGCTCATAAATGTGCTCCGTAGGCTCATCAAATATCTACAGCGCTCTCTCTGTCGCGCCCTGCTGGTGACAGGGAGAGTTTCCAGGACCTGAACTCATAAAATCAACAAGTGAATAAACTTCACTTAAATGTAATTTCACAAGAACCTCCTCGGCGTTACATCTGATGTTTAAATGTCAACAGGACGTGAGCGTATCAGTACAGGAAGTACATTACAGCTCCTCACAATCAGACTGTGCTGTTGCTTGGTGTGTGTTTGCTGAAACCAGAGGGAGAGACAGAAGACTTGGACCGACACTTGGGCTGGATCCAAGCTGAAACTGGATCGGACTCTCTGTCCCTGGAATGGAGCCGGTCTGTGGAGCCAAACCCTGCAGTAATAAACTCCTGGTGGATGCTAAGCGTGCGTTACGTTTTAACTGCAGAGTTAGCGGGTCTGTATTACATTTAATTGAACGGTTAAAGTTTCATCTGCTGCTGGAGCGTTGCTAAGCTTCCTACTTTGTGTTTCTTGTATAAAAGTGAGACCCTGTCACCATAACTCATAACCTCTTGAGTCCGTTCCGATCTCGCAAGTTCACGTTCTCTCGCTCTCTCTTGAGATCGGTCTGGCCGGGCTTCCAGCTCTCTGTTTGTGTCCGAGTGAGTGTCCTACTGGCAGCTACCGGTGTGGTAACAACCAGAAGCAACTGTTTCGTGATAGACTGGAAACAGTTTGGAAACAGTTTCCAGTGACGAGTTCCCAGCTGGTTATGTGTAACTAACCGTGTGTGACCAGGTTACATAACACCAGAACGTTTTCTCACGGTGCTGTTAGCCTGGCGTCAATGTAGCTAAACATGCTCCACGGGGCGGTGCTCAGCTTTTGCGAAAACAGATTTTTTTTATTGTACTTCGACGGCGCCATCGGACAACAGAGCTCGGACGCTGTCGGAGTCCTTATACACGACACATGTCCACGTTAAAGTGGCGATAATGCGATGGCGGCTTGTTTCGGAGCAGCTCATCACCCAAAGAAAGTCAACCGAATGGTTGTCGGGGGAAAATTGAACGGCACTCAACTCATCAAACTGGTGAAAGACTGGTGAACATAGCGCCCTGTGTTCAACGATGAGGAAATATCTTCCGTCTGTCGTGTTGTAGTGTTGCCCGGTGAAAGCCCTGGAGACACGGCGCAGACTTAAGGGGTTTGGGCATGAGAAGGCGTTCAGTGAAACCAAGAAAACACCCTTTTTTAAATGTGGTACAGACAGCGATTTCACAACATGGCTGGAAGAGCGCGTACGGAAGGGGAAACATTTGACACAAAAGCTGTTTCTACATCGAGGAGGGAGGGAGGGAGGGAGCTAGGATGGAGGAGGTGAGAGAGAGAGAGTATGTTTAGATTCTCTCAACATGTCTCGTGTTACGGTGGTTTGGGGCGACGCTGCAGTGCTGGTGTACTACAGACGACTAAGACAGAATGTCAACATTCAATACAGAACTAGAACAAAAAGAACCTTGATAGCAACAGACAAAGAGAGGACAGTCTGTGACATTCTAAGAAACAATGAAAAACTGTTTCCCTCTGTGTGCAAAAAGGACATATGTTTGACACACCAGGGTTTAAAACACAATCCCATGCAGAACCCTCCACTGCAGATCACCTGTCCTCTTGATTAACGGTGGTTTGTAGAGCACCCCCCATCCTGGTGTGACCCCTTCAGGCCCAAGTGAGCCCTCCAGGGACAGTCAGACCGACCATTCAGACTGCATCTGTTTAAAACCTTGACACACAAGTAATAGGACAGTTTGCCGGTAAGATTCTCTTAAAGCAACACTTTATCGTTGTTTAAAAACACCCCTGAGCACTCTTTAAAATCAGGACAAAGTTTCATGGACGGGAACGGATCATTGAAGTCAGGCTGACGAGAGCAGTAAGCTGATGTTTCCAATTGTCCAAGAGTTGTTGTGTAATCCGTGCTGATGTTACTCCCAGATGTGCACCCAAAGCTGCAGCATCATCTAGGTCCGGCCCAGCCAGCTCCACCGCACGGCCCAAAGTTGTGACTTTTGCGACAGTTTGTTTTACATCTAGCTTCTTCATGTCCATCAGCTCATACAGGGAGGCTCTCTTCAGGTTGTCCCTCGCTCCATTCAGGTTCAACGTGTATTTAAATGACACATGAGATGGACACTAAAAACACACTAAAAACACACAAGCATAGAGAAACAATAAAAGATAAAGCTCAAACACTGTCTAACATATCTTTAACCTTTAAAAGCAGTTTCTTCAGGTGATAGACCTCTTGCTCTGTGAATACCTCCTCCCCCATCTCACCCGTGTTTTTCATATGCCGCCGTACGGAGTCTGCAAACATTCTTAGGTATCTACCCTGGAACCTCTCAAGCCTTTTGTCTCTTGTAAGAAGCGCTTGATGTTTCCAAGGGTGTAGATGTTATCTTTATCTTTATTTAGGGTGTAGATGTTATCTTGAGCCTGAGACATCACGATGGACTCATCGTCAGACCCATCATAGTCCTCCTCTAGGGCAGGAGAGGCATCAGGCTCCTTTACACTGGCTCCTATTCTACCCTCGATGGTTTTCCTTTTTGTTGACGTTTTGGAAAAATCCTCATCCATCAGGATTCCTTCCTCCTCCTCCTCCTCCTCCTCCAAAACCTCCGCCATTTTGCTTTCAATCGTTTCTTTATCATTATTGTTTTTCTCTGGAGCCTCTGTATTGTCACCAGTGACGTCAGAGGAGCCGCTCGTAGTGGGCTGAGGGAGGGGGGGCTGCGGGGGGGGGGGCGTGTCTCTCCCCTCAGGACAAGACCTGATCAGATGCCCCTCCCCCCCGCATTTAAAACAACGCATGTTATCAGACGTCACAAACACCATGTCATCAAAATCTTCAACCTTAAATGTCATCTTTAGGTTGATGTCCTCTTTGTTATTGAGCAGCATGAAGACCTGCCTGCGAAAGGACAACACATGTCTCAGCTGCGGAGCCTTGCACCCCAGGGAGACGGATCTGATCGGAGACACCAGCTGCCCGTGTCCAGACAACTCTTTTGACAGAGCTTCATTACTAACGAATGAAGAGACGTTAGATGTGATGACTTTCTTGGCCGGGTTAACCAGGGGGAGGACGAAGCAGAAAGTGTCGCGTATGACGACACCGGCTTCCACCATGCGATTCACTTTATCAACATTATCAAGAAAGATGACGACCGCGCTGTTCATCCTCGCTGCATATTTAACAGACGGGTAGCCGACCACCTCTCCCACTGCTAGACCACCGCTCCCACTGCCAGACCACCTCTCCCACTGCCAGACCACCTCTCCCACTGCCAGACCACCTCTCCTACTGCCAGACCACCTCTCCTACTGCTCCTACCGCTAGACCACCTCTCCTACTGCCAGACCACCTCTCCTACCGCTAGACCACCTCTCCTACCGCTAGACCACCTCTCCTACCGCTAGACCACCTCTCCTACCGCTAGACCACCTCTCCTACCGCTAGACCACCTCTCCTACTGCTAGACCACCTCTCCTACCGCTAGACCACCTCTCCTACTTGCTAGACCACCTCTTACTGCCAGACCACCTCTCCTACTGCTAGAACCACCTCTCTACGCCAGACCACGCTCTCATACTGCTAGACCACCTCTCCTACTGCCAGACCACCTCTCCCTACTGCAACCACCTCTCCTACTGCCAGACCACCTCTCCTACTGCCATAGACCACCTCTCCTACTGCCAGACCACCTCTCTACTGCAGACCACCTCTCCTACTGCTAGACCATGTTATCAAACAACTGAACTAAACTAAACGTCCTGACATATGGTCCAAACCCGGGTCCGGTTCCGCTGGGGCCTTGGAGCCACGGAGCAGTTGTGCAGGGCGACCAGGTGGGGGCGGTGATGCCTTGGCGAGGGAACTTCAACACTCCAACACAGGGTGGCAGTTAGAAAACTGGGGTTGGAGAAAAGTTGTGTCAGTCGTGAGTCACAGAACAACACAGACTATGACCTCACCGGCAAAACACCCAGAAAAGTAAAACTGTGCACACGCTCTAATTTACACGTGTCACTGTGTGTGTGTGTGTGTGTGTGTGTGTGTGTTTATGAAATGCGTGTCTCTATATGTGTGCATGTCCACGTGTATGTGTGTGTGTGTGTGTCTGCGTTGCTACCAAGCATTGTTTTACTGTTTTTGCCACAACACTGATGGAAAAAAACCCATTATAATATTTCCTCCTCCAGGGCTCCTAGAGGTGACGTCCTCCAGGCTCAGAGACAGACCACCCTGCTTCTCCTCCTCCTCCTCATCTTCCTCCTCCTCCTCCTCCTCCTCCTGACCGCGGTGACCGGGACTCTGTCCATCAGTGTGCTAACAATCTTGAACAATGAGTCCAACCCAACCACAACAATATCTGTGATGTTAATAATCCAAACATTTAAAAGATGTCAGAGCATCAGGCAATCAGCCCTTTGATGTTCTCCCAAAAGCATCATCGTTACCGTGGTTACAAACAAGCTCAATTAATACACAATCATGATACAGTACCACCAGAGAGAGAGAGAGAGAGTGAGAGAGAGAGAGAGAGAGAGAGAGAGAGAGAGAGAGAGAGAGAGAGAGAGAGAGAGAGAGAGAGAGAGAGAGAGAGAGAGACAGGAGAGAGAGAGAGAGAGAGACAGAGAGGAGAGAGAGAGAGAGACAGAGAGAGAGAGAGAGAGAGAGAGAGAGACAGAGAAGAGAGAGAGAGAGAGAGAGACAGAGAGAGAGAGAGAGAGAGAGAAGAAGAGAGAGAGAGAGAGAGAGAGAGAGAGAGAGAGAGAGAGAGAGAAAGTTAAGTGAAAGCAGATGATAGTCAGGATGCCTCTGTCCACTGAGTCAAGAATGGGAGGAATGTGTGTGTGAGTGTCTGTGTGTGAGTGTCTGTGTGTGAGTGTCTGTGTGTGCATGCGTGTGTGTGTGTGTGTGTCTGTGTGTGTGTGTGTGTGTGTGTGTTTTCTTGTTCGGGAGTACGGAGTCAGAACAGTTCTTTAGTGATATAGCAGACCTCCTCTAGTCCAACATATTCCTGTCCAGACCCTAACCCTACTGTTGCATCTCTCTGCACACACACACACACACACACACACACACACACACACACGGACACACACACACACAGACACACACACACACACGACACACACACACACACACACACACACACACACACACACACACACACACACACACACACACACACACAGACACACATACACACACACACACACACACACACACACACACACACACACATAGGGGTTGTAGTAGAATCTGGTGGTCTCTCTCTACTGGCATCTGTGTAGTAGAATCTACTGGAATCTACCCTGAAACCTCTCAAGCCTTTTGTCTCTTGTAAGAAGCGCTTGATCTTTCCAAGGGTGTAGATGTTATCTTTATCTTTCTTGAGCCTGAGACATCACGATGGACTCATTGTCAGACCCATCAGAGTCCTCCTCTAGGGCAGGAGAGGCTTCAGGCTCCTTTACACTGTCTATTCTACCCTCTATGGTTTTCCTTTTTGTTGACGTTTTGGAAAAATCCTCATCCATCAGGATTCCTTCCTCCTCCTCCTCCTCCTCCTCCAAAACATACTCTGCTTGACCACTTGTCCTTTCAATCGTTTCTTTATCATTATTGTTTTCCTCTGGAGCCTCTGTATTGTCACCAGTGACGTCAGAGGAGCCGCTCGTAGTGGGCTGCTGCAGCAGGGGCTGCGGGGGGGGCCGTCTCTCCCCTCAGGACAAGACCTGATCAGATGCCCCTCCCCCCCGCATTTAAAACAACGCATGTTATCAGACGTCACAAACACCATGTAATCAAAATCTTCAACCTTAAATTTCATTTTTAGGTTGATGTCCTCTTTGCTATTGAGCAGCATAAAGACCTGCCTGCGAAAGGACAACACATGTCTCAGCTGCGGAGCCTTGCACCCCAGGGAGACGGATCTGATCGGAGACACCAGCTGCCCGTGTCTAGACAACTCTTTTGACAGAGCTTCATTACTAACGAATGGAGGGACGTTAGATATGTTAACTTTCTTGGCCGGGTTAACCAGGGGGAGGACTAAGCAGAAAGTGTCGCGTATGACGACACCGGCTTCCACCATGCGATTCACTTTATCAACACTATCAAGAAAGATGACGATCGCGCTGTTCATCCTCGCTGCATATTTAACAGACGGGTAGCCGACCACCGCTCCTACTGCTAGACCACCTCTCCTACTGCTAGACCACCTCTCCTACTGCTAGACCACCTCTCCTACTGCTAGACCACCTCTCCTACTGCTAGACCACCTCTCCTACTGCTAGACCACCTCTCCTACTGCTAGACCACCTCTCCTACTGCTAGACCACCTCTCCTACTGCTAGACCACCTCTCCTACTGCTAGACCACCTCTCCTACTGCTAGACCACCTCTCCTACTGCTAGACCACCTCTCCTACTGCTAGACCACCTCTCCTACTGCTAGACCACCTCTCCTACTGCTAGACCACCTCTCCTACTGCTAGACCACCTCTCCTACTGCTAGACCACCTCTCCTACTGCTAGACCACCTCTCCTACTGCTAGACCACCTCTCCTACTGCTAGACCACCTCTCCTACTGCCAGACCACCTCTCCTACTGCTAGACCATGTTATCAAACAACTGAACTAAACTAAACGTCCTGACATATGGTCCAAACCCGGGTCCGGTTCCGCTGGGCCTTGGAGCCACGGAGCAGTTGTGCAGGGCGACCAGGTGGGGGCGGTGATGCCTTGCCGAGGGGAACTTCAACACTCCAACACAGGGTGGCAGTTAGAAAACTGGGGTTGGAGAAAGTTGTGTCAGTCGTGAGTCACAGAACAACACAGACTATGACCTCACCGGCAAAAACACCCAGAAAAGTAAACTGTGCACACGCCTCTAATTTACACGTGTCACTGTGTGTGTGTGTGTGTGTGTGTGTGTGTGTGTTTATGAATGTGTGTGTCTATATGTGTGCATGTCCACGTGTATGTGTGTGTGTGTGTGTCTGCGTTGCTACCAAGCATTGTTTTCTGTTTTTGCCACAACACTGATGGAAAAAAACCCATTATAATATTTCCTCCTCCAGGGCTCCTAGAGGTGACGTCCTCCAGGCTCAGAGACAGACCACCCTGCTTCTCCTCCTCCTCCTCATCTTCCTCCTCCTCCTCCTCCTCCTCCTCCTGACCGCGGTGACCGGGACTCTGTCCATCAGTGTGCTAACAATCTTGAACAATGAGTCCAACCCAACCACAACAATATCTGTGATGTTAATAATCCAAACATTTAAAAGATGTCAGAGCATCAGGCAATCAGCCCTTTGATGTTCTCCCAAAAGCATCATCGTTACCGTGGTTACAAACAAGCTCAATTAATACACAATCATGATACAGTACCACCAGAGAGAGAGAGAGAGAGTGATAGAGACAGAGAGAAGGGACGAGAGGAGGAGGGAGAGAAGAGAGCAGAGAGAGAGAGAAGAGGAGAGAGAGGAGAGAGAGACAGAGAGAGAGAGAGAGAGAGATAGACCAGAAGGGGGAACAGGGAGAGAGAGAGGACAGAGAGACAGAGAGAGGAGAGAGAGAATGATGAGGAGAGACAGGACAGAGAGAGAGAGAGAGAGAGAGAGAGAAAGTTAAGTGAAAGCAGATGATAGTCAGGATGCCTCTGTCCACTGAGTCAAGAATGGGAGGAATGTGTGTGTGAGTGTCTGTGTGTGAGTGTCTGTGTGTGCATGCATGTGTGTGTGTGTGTGTCTGTGTGTGTTGTGTGTGTGTGTTTTCTTGTTCGGGAGTACGGAGTCAGAACAGTTCTTTAGTGATATAGCAGACCTCCTCTAGTCCAACATATTCCTGTCCAGACCCTAACCCTACTGTTGCCATCTCTCTGCACACACACACACACACGGACACACACACATGGACACACACACACACACGGACACACACACACACACACGGACACACACACACACACGGACACACACACACACACACGGACACACACACACGGACACACACACACACGGACACACACACACACACACGGGACACACACACACACGGACACACACACACACACGGACACACACACACACAGACACACATGGACACACACACACACACACACACACACACACACACACACACACACACACACACACACACACACACATAGGGGTTGTAGTAGAATCTGGTGGTCTCTCTCTACTGGCATCTGCTGTAGTAGAATCTACTGGAATCTACTGTAAAACCAGTTCAGAGCTGTGTTGATGGTGTGAGGACGAGAGCCACCGTCCGCTGGTGTCATTGGGTCCAGATGTAGCGCAGTGGCTCCGCCCCCGCACACGCCTAGATGATGTCACTTCCCCTCGAGGCTCCCGGGCGCGTGCGACCCCAAGAGGTCACATGGGATGCGCGTGTCAGCAGTCAGAATATTGTTTTATAGATATAATATATGACAGATCTGATTCTTATGTTGTTATTTTTGAGCAACCTCAGGCATAAGAATTTCCTTCAGGATTAATAGTTCTATCTTATCTATCTTATCTCAAATAATGTATTATTTAGTATTACACTGTTATGTTATGCAATAACATAACAGTGATGTAATGTAATGATGTAATGTAATGAATGTGTTATTTCGTGTAACACTGTTATGTTATACAATATAATAAATGTTGAATGTATTATTTGATGGAATTTGGAACACATGAGATATTAAACCAATAACCTCTATTGGTCAGAGGGGTTATTGAGGAAATACCACAACACGCAGGAGGCTGTGTGTGTGTGTGTGTGTGTGTGTGTGTGTGTGTGTGTGTGTGTGTGTGTGTGTGTGTGTGTGTGTGTGTGTGTGTGTGTGTGTGTGTGTGTGTGTGTGTGTGTGTGTGTGTGTGTGTGTGTGGGGGGGTCAGAGAGGTCTTATCTGAACTATTTCCTGCTCTAAAATATGATGAAGAGTGTTGGAGCGAAGATTGCTCTCAGGGTCTAAGAGCTCTAGCTACAGACTGTAGTCGTGTTACAGGGTCTAAGAGCTCTAGCTACAGACTGTAGTCGTGTTACAGGGTCTAAGAGCTCTAACTACAGACTGTAGTCGTGTTACAGGGTCTAAGAGCTCTAACTACAGACTGTAGTCGTGTTACAGGGTCTAAGAGCTCTAACTACAGGACTGTAGTCGTGTTACAGGGTCTAAGAGCTCTAACTACAGACTGTAGGTCGTGTTACAGGGTCTAAGAGCTCTAACTACAGACTGTAGTCGTGTTACAGGGTCTAAGAGCTCTAACTACAGACTGTAGTCGTGTTACAGGGTCTAAGAGCTCTAACTACAGACTGTAGTCGTGTTACAGGGTCTAAGAGCTCTAACTGCAGACTGTAGTCGTGTTACAGGGTCTAAGAGCTCTAACTACAGACTGTAGTCGTGTTACAGGGTCTAAGAGCTCTAACTGCAGACTGTAGTCGTGTTACAGGGTCTAAGAGCTCTAACTGCAGACTGTAGTCGTGTTACAGGGTCTAAGAGCTCTAACTGCAGACTGTAGTCGTGTTACAGGGTCTAAGAGCTCTAACTGCAGACTGTAGTCGTGTTACAGGGTCTAAGAGCTCTAACTACAGACTGTAGTCGTGTTACAGGGTCTAAGCAGCTTCTAACTACAGACTGTAGTCATGTTACAGGGTCTAAGAGCTCTAGCTACAGACTGTAGTCGTGTTTACAGGGTCTAAGAGCTCTAGCTACAGACTGTAGTCGTGTTACAGGGTCTAAGAGCTCTAACTACAGACTGTAGTCGTGTTACAGGGTCTAAGAGCTCTAACTACAGGACTGTAGTCGTGTTACAGGGTCTAAGAGCTCTAGCTACAGACTGTAGTCGTGTTACAGGGTCTAAGAGCTCTAACTACAGACTGTAGTCGTGTTACAGGGTCTAAGAGCTCTAACTGCAGACTGTAGTCGTGTTACAGGGGTCTAAGAGCTTCTAACTGCAGACTGTAGTCGTGTTACAGGGGTCTAAGAAGCTCTAAACTGCAGACTGTAGTCGTGTTACAGGGGTTTAAGAGCTCTAACTACAGACTGTTAGTCGTGTTACAGGGTCTAAGAGCTCTAACTACAGACTGTAGTCGTGTTTAGAGGGTTCTAAGAGCTCTAACTGCAGACTGTAGTCGTGTTACAGGGTCTAAGAGCTCTAACTGCAGACTGTAGTCGTGTTACAGGGTCTAAGAGCTCTAACTGCAGACTGTAGTCGTGTTACAGGGTCTAAGAGCTCTAACTACAGACTGTAGTCGTGTTACAGGGTCTAAGAGCTCTAACTGCAGACTGTAGTCGTGTTACAGGGTCTAAGAGCTCTAACTGCAGACTGTAGTCGTGTTACCAGGGTCTAAGAGCTCTAACTACAGACTGTAGTCGTAGTTTCAGGGTCTAAGGAGCTTCTAACTACAGGACTGTAGTCGTGTTAGCATGGGGGGGTCTAAGAGCTCTAACTACAAGACTGTAGTGGTCGTTACAGGGTTAAGAGCTCTAGCTAGCAGACCTGTAGTCGTGTTACAGGGTCTAGAGCTCCTAGCTACAGACTGTAGTCGTGTTACTAGGGTCTAAGAGCTCTAACTACAGGACTGTCAGTCGTGTTACAGGGTCTAGAGAGCTCATAACTGGCAGACTGTAGTCGTGTTAGAGGGGATCTAAGAGCTCTAAACTAGCAGGACTGTAGTCGTTTTACAGGGTCTAAGAGCTCTAACTGCAGACTGTAGTCGTGTTACAGGGTCTAAGAGCTCTAACTGCAGACTGTAGTCGTGTTACAGGGTCTAAGAGCTCTAACTACAGACTGTAGTCGTGTTACAGGGTCTAAGAGCTCTAACTACAGACTGTAGTCGTGTTACAGGAGGGTGGGAGTTGGGCTATTAGCACATGTATTCCTAAATGAGTGTTGATTTCAGGAGTGTTCATGAGAGAGGAATGTGAACAGGCTACTCCCAAAAGGAGGAGTTGTCAACTTCAATCACTTCACAGGACATCATTTGGGGCAGAAGCTTCATTAGCGCGGTTAGATTTGCTGTCTTAATGAGTCTTAATGAGCCTTAATGAGCCTTAATGAGTCTTAATGAGCCTTAATGAGTCTTAATGAGCCTTAATGAGCCTTGATGAGTCGCTTTTGTGAGCTGGGCTAAATGTGTTAGCGTTGCTAGCATTGTTAGCAGGGTTAGCTGTGTATTACATTTCTACTTTGTTTAAGATTACTGGCCGGAACAACTGAGGAGATGTTTTCTGATATCCTTCCTTCCTGGCCTCCCCCCTCCTGCCCCGCTCACCCTTGACCTCCCCCCTCCTGCCCCGCCCACCCCTGCCTCACAGACTGTCCTCTCTTTGTCTGTTGCTATCAAGGTTCTTTTGTTATTTGGAGAAGTTTTCTCCAAACCCAACTTCATTTTTGGTTTTAAACGCAGCAAGTTGTCAAAACAAAAATGTAAACTTCTGAACTTCATGATTGGCTAAGGAAAGATGGCAATCTGCCCGAGTCGGAAAAGGAAATAGAAAATTCCTCGAGTATTGAGGCACATTTGTGGTTCACCCGACTGGTTAAGTCCAGGATGAAGGTCGATTTCAGATACTACAAAGAAATGAGAGACATAGATATCTTCATCAGTATCTGGTGTCACAGAGGAGCACTGTGCTCTGTTGATGGAGGGGAGCTGATCTTTGATGAGCAGTTGGTTTAAACAAAATGTTTTTTGAGGTTTTTTCTGTTTTGTTTACATGTTGACTGTAAACGGTTTCATATACTTTACTGTACTTCTCTTTTTATTGTATGTGGGTTGTTATGTTGATTTAAGTATATAAAAGTATTGTCACTTATGTTATTGTAAGATGCAGAAATAGAATAAAGAGCTTTTAAAAATGTAAAAAATTAATTGAGCTTGTTTGTAACCACGGTAACGATGATGCTTTTGGGAGAACAGAACATCGCTGGCTCATCAAAGAGCTGATTGGTTACTTCGCGGTGGTCGTCATGCCAACCCAACAAATGCTGGTTTTTAGCATCTTTGTTTCTTTATGTATATCATATATAAACAGTATATATGTATATATGTACAGTATATATATATATATACTACAATAATAGTGTCGTAGTAGTATAAGGTATAGTATAGTTTGTAGTGTGTAGTATTAGTGTGTAGTATAGCTATAGTATCATAGTTGTGTAATATCGTGTATAGTATAAGCAAATACTATTGTAGTAGTGCTTAGTATAGTGTCTAGTATAGAGCATATAGTATTATAGTAGTATCGTGTTTAGTATCATGTTGTATATATTCACATTTACATTTAGAGCATTTGGCAGACTATTTTACGCAAATCGACTTACAATAAGTACAATATATAACCGTGGTACATAAAGATAAGAATAGAGCAGGTTTCAAGCATTCATAGTTACGAGGTTAATAGAACCAGTTTCATAATTGCTGGGTTAATAGTATCATTAATTATCTAGCAGCTGGGATAAGAACAGAAGTGCCATTCTGCGTGCGTTACCAACATCTAAGAACATACAATATGATCAATACGACAATATGATAATAGTATAGTGTGTAGTATAGAGCATATAGTATTATAGTAGTATAGTGTGTAGTATAGAGCATATAGTATTATAGTAGTATAGTGTGTAGTATAGAGCATATAGTATTATAGTAGTATAGTGTGTAGTATAGAGCATATAGTATTATAGTGTGTAGTATAGAGCATATAGTATTATAGTAGTATAGTGTGTAGTATAGAGCATATAGTATTATAGTAGTATAGTGTGTAGTATAGAGCATATAGTATTATAGTAGTATAGTGTGTGATGTTAAAGTCTTAAAGTGGTGAACCTTTCCTCTGTTTTCTGCTCTTTGACGGGAAAGGATTTCAGTCGAAAGTTAAGGATTGTTTCAGTAACAATGATTCAGATGTTGGTGTGTGTGTGTGTGTGTGTGTGTGTGTGTGCGTATGTGGATGACCGTCATGCTCTGACATCTTTTAAATGTGTGGATTATCACAGATGTTCACAGATGTTGTTGTGATTGGGTTGGACTCGTTCAAGATTGTTAGCACACCGATGGACAGAGTCCTGGTCACCGCGGTCTGGACTCTCACACATGGGGTAGGAGGAGGAGGAAGATGAGGAGGAGGAGGAAGATGAGGAGGAGGATGAGGTGGAGGAGGAGGAGGAGAAGCAGGGTGGTCTGTCTCTGAGCCTGGAGGATGCTCGGACAACTGCTCCGTGGCTCCAAGGCCCGGCGGAACCGGAACCAGGTTTGGACCATATGTCAGGACGCGAGAGGGTTTTTCCAACCAGATCTCCAAGTTGTTTACGGTCCAATCTGAGTCCTCAACACGACACGGGAAGTTTGGTCTTTGGTCTCTCAAAACGTCTTCTCTGTCTAACGGCACAAAGCATCAGGCGCTGTGATATTTAACATGTCAACCCATTTATCCATCCATCCATCCATTTGCGTCTGCTTATCCGGGGCCGGGTCGCAGTGGCAGCCGGCTAAGCAGGGCCCCCCAGCTTTTTGACTACTTCAGTGACCTCTACCAAGGATATGGGTGAGACTTCCCCCGAGTCTTCAGACTCTGCCTCTTCCACAGAGGACGTACTGGTCAGATTCAGGAGCTCCTCAAAGTGTTCTTTCCACCGCCCGACAATATCCTCAGTCTGGGTCAGCAGTTCTCCTCCCCGACTGAGCACAGCCTGAGCCAAGCCCTGCTTTCCCTTCCTGAGTCGCCGGACAGTTTGCCAGAACCTCCTTGAGGCCAACCGAAAGTCCTGCTCCATGGCCTCCACCAACGGGTTCTTGGGTTGCCGCCACGACAGGCACCGACAGCCTTTTGACCACAGCTCCGAGCTGCAGCCTCTACAATGGAGGCTCTGAACATGGCCCACTCAGGTTCCATGTCCCCAACCTCCCCCGGGATGCACGAGAAGTTCTTCCGGAGGTGGGAGTTAAAGACCCTACGGACAGGGGCTTCCACCAGACGTTCCCAGTTCACCCTCACTACACGTTTGGGTTTACCAGGTCTGTCTGGCAGCCTCCCGCGCCATCTGATCCAACTCACCACCAGGTGGTGATCAGTTGACAGCTCTGCTCCCCTCTTCACCCGAGTGTCCAAAACATGCGGCCGCAGATCTGCTGATACGATTACAAAGTCGATCAGCGACCTTTGGCCTAAGGTGGTCCGGTACCAGGTACACTTGTGGACCACCCTATGCTCGAACATGGTGTTTGTTATGGCCAGTCCATGACTAGCACAGAAGTCCAATAACAAAACACCACTCTGGTTCAGATCGGGCTGTTCATTCCCAATCACTCCCCTCCAGGTTTCTCCATCATTGCCCACGTGTGCGTTGAAGTCCCCCAGTAGAACTATGGAGTCCCCGGATGGAACCCTTGCCAGGATGCCACCCAAGGACTCCAAGAAGGCCGGATACGCTGAGCTGCTGTTTGGTCCGTAGGCACACACAACAGTCAGCACCTTCCCCCCAGCGACTTGCAGTCGCATGGAGGCGGCCCGCTCGTCCACCGGAGAGAACTCCAACACAGCGGCGCTCAGCCGGGGACTTGCGAGTATCCCCACACCCGCCTGGCGCCTCACACCCTGGGCAACTCCGGAGAAGTAGAGGGTCCAGCCCCTCTCCAGGAGTTTGGTTCCAGACCCGGTGCTGTGCGTGGAGGTGAGCCCAACCATATCTAGTTGGTACCGCTCCACCTCCCGCACCAGCTCAGGCTCCTTCCCCGCCAGTGAGGTGACGTTCCACGTCCCTAGAACCAGTCGGCGATGACGGGGATCCGCACGCCCAGGACCCCGCTTTTGCCTACCGCCCGGTATACAATGCACCCGACCCCAATGACTCTCCCTGCAGGTGGTGAGCCCACAGGGAGGTGACTCGGGCTTGGCCCGGCCGGGCCCCCTGGATCCAGGCCCGGCCACCAGATGCTCGCCGACGAGCTCCCCTCCAAGGTCTGGCTCCAGAAGGGTGCCCCGGTTTCCCTTGTCCGGGCGAGGTGACTGTGTTCTTTGGGAGTCTTTTCATGGGGTCTTTGAACATGGGGTCAACCCATTTATGTACATTATATATCTATATACTGAATGTCTATGTATCTGCTGTCTGTATCTGTGGCGTCTATAGCTACATGTCTATCTGCTGTCTGTCTGTCTGTCTGTCTGTCTGTCTGTCTGTCTGTCTGTCAGGCTCTCTCTCTCTTTCTCTGTCTATCTGGACGCTACAGCAGCCAAACAATCTCACTCTCAGCAGCCAACCGGTCTCACTCTCAGCAGCCAGCCGGTCTCACTCTCAGCAGCCAACCGGTCTCACTCTCAGCAGCCAGCCGGTCTCACTCTCAGCAGCCAGCCGGTCTCACTCTCAGCAGCCAGCCGGTCTCACTCTCAGTGATTGGTTCCACATTGTTCATGATGAGAACGCAGAGGTCCCTTCAGGCAGACCCTCAGCATGTTATTAATACCTGACTGACTACACTTTCCCTCGTCTAACGTGATCCAAACACAACCCTCCCGACCCCAACACCCAAACTAACACCCTGAAACCACTTGAAGGGTCGGGAGGGGAACGCTGCTCCCATCTAGTGGTGGAAGTAAAGAAACACGCCTCTCTCTCTCTCTCTCTCTCTCTCTCTCTCTCTGTCTGTCTGTCTGTCTGTCTGTGTGTGTGTGTGTGTGTGTGTGTGTGTCTCTCTCCCTCTCCTACAACAATAATAAAACCCCAGATCTAGAGCTCTAGGTACCCCAGGCTGGTTGTGGGTCCGCAGTTTAAAGAGCATTGGTGTGCAAAATGTGTTTCAGTTTTATTGGTCTTCATTGAGTGTCTCGTGCGTATCCTGGTTCAGAGAGTGAGAGACGGAGCCGTGTCTTGTGTACTGTGTGTGTGTGTATTAATATGTAGGCCTACTTCTGCTGCGAGGTGCAGGTCGGACTGGAATCCAAGAGATTTGGTTTCCTGTGAAACATCTGATGGGCAGGAAGTGATGGTGGACAGGATTTCCCGTCAGCAGAGATAGCAGCTACACCACAACAGCTCCTGGGTGTGTGTGCACGTGTGTTTCTGTGTGTGTGTGTGTGTGTGTGGGGGGGTGTGGGTGGGTGTGTATGTGGGTGTGTGTGGGTGTGGGTGGGTGTGTGTGGGTGTGGGTGTGTGTATGTGTGTGTGTGTGTGACCCACAATTCTCGCTTGGTATTTGAAAAGTACATTGTATCTTATCTTATGTGAGTGTGTGTGTCTGTTTGGGCGGGGGGGTTATCTGTCACTGCCTCATCATAACTCTTATATACAGGAAGAGGTTGAGCAGCTACATGCTATCGCTACGTGCTAGCGTTAGCGGCCTCGAATGGCTCCTAACTGTCGTTCCATCTACAGACTATTCTCTTCAACACTTCAACACTGTAATACTTGACATGAGTATTTATTTATATTTATTTATATTTATTTATTTATTAGACAACGTCCTAAAAATACAATAAAAGAGAAATGTACTAGGAACTAGGATTCTAGTTCTCTGAATTTCTGTATTTCAGTTCATTGACTGCTCCTCCTCCAGCTGGGAGGTCCACCTACTGGTTCGGTCTGGTCTCAGGTCCCGCAGGACCAGCTGAGAGGTCCACCTCCTGGTTCTGTCTGGCCTCAGACCCCACCTCCTGGTTCGGTCTGGTCTCAGACCCCCTGAGACCAGCTGAGAGGTCCAGAACCTGGTTCTATCTGGTCTCAGACCCCCAGGACCAGCTGAGAGGTGCACCTCCTGGTTCGGTCTGATCCCGGGTCCCCCAGGACCAGCCGGGTCCTTGCAGGAGGGGTCAGGCCTGACGGCTGGCGCGGCTCCAGACATGTGGGTACCGGCTCCAGCTCTCCTGACAGGTCCGTATCCTCGTGTAAACAACCGCTGGCCAACATCAACACGACTCCGTCGGCTCCTTCCAAAGTCCAGGGGTTTGGCGGCTGAGAAGCACTTCAGTCCTGCTGCCGGTGATCCGATGACATCATCTCTTTCACCTCTTTCGCCTCGCGGCCATATCCCTCAGCTGGGTGGCGGAACCTTCCAGAACCGCTTGAAACCCTCACAACTACAAATACATCATTTATCATTCGTTCACCGCATCTCCATTCGGTTGTCATGGTTCCCCCAAAGGTTCGAGAAGCTTTCTCCGCCCAACGAAACAATATGGTCGCTATCTAAACAGCAGATGTTTAGATGACATCTCCTTCATGAAGACGTGTGGAGTCTCAACACCTCAGGAACATCTGGATGTCTCTGCAGATCCCTCCCAGAGTCTCATCCTAGAAGCTGAAGTCTGCTTCTTCTCCTCAGCTGCTTGGAGATTCTCCACACCTGCTGTAATGTTCACCTACACGCCTGAAATATCTGGCAACATGATTGGAAACTGGTGGTCAAATGATTTGAATGATTTCTGATTTCAAACGTGAAAAACATCTCGAAAGACGGATGGTTTTGGAGTTTCCTATCCTTCCTATCCTATTCCTAAAAAACAGCATTATGTTCTGAATGCAGGCATCTTGGAGGTGTTGATATGGGCTAAGTTACATTGAGAGTGCAGATTATGTTCATTTAATAAACACACTTTGAATCAGGAAGAATTGTGTGTTTCTCTGTCTATCTGAGTCCATGTTATGTATGTTATGTTTCTCTGTCTTCTCCAACTGCGTGTGTTGTTGTGTTCTAGTGAGTGACTGCAGCGCTACTTTACAGATCTGAAACCAGAAGCCTGCAGGAGGCATCTGGTTTCACCACTTCTGGAGTTTTGTGGGTTGGGGGTCGGAGGTCGGACACGTCTGGTTAACGAATGTTAATCAACACGTCCCTCAACCTGTCAAACCTGAACACAACTTTCACCCGAAAACAACCGAGTGTTGACTAAACACACACACACACACACACACACACACACACACATTGTTAACAAGACAGACCATTTGCATGCATGGGCCTACGTTGCCAAGACATATTTGAATATCGGAGGGGACACACATCCCCCCTAATATATTGATGTGAATATACAAATGTCCAGCCATGTTTCCTAGGTGACTAAACACCAGCCTGCTGTTTACTTCATTATGGTTCTGTTGTACTTTATTACTGCAATCCCACATCTTTGCCAATGGTACAAAATATAGCAATATAATAATGAATATAGTATAAAATATACTATTAGACATGATCCATAATACAACGTACTGTTAGACATTGTAGAAAGTAACAAATAAATAAATAAAAAGTTCATCCCATGTTTTAAAGCATTTTAGTAGTCGGAGTGTAGGAGGGTAGAGGGTAGGAGGGTAGGAGGTAGGAGGGTAGAGGGTAGGAGGTAGGAGGATAGGAGGTAAGAGGATAGGAGGTAGGAGGATAGGAGGTAGGAGGATAGGAGGATAGGAGGTAGAAGGGTAGGAGGTAGGAGGATAGGAGGATAGGAGGTAGAAGGGTAGGAGGTAGGAGGATAGGAGGTAGGTGTGCGGTCTTCTGATTGGTCTGCTTGGTACACGTCAGCAGTCCGCTGAGGGGCTGAGGATCGAAGTCCTCCTCCTCCTCCTCCTCCTCTTCCTGGTTGCAACAACTTTCCGCGGCTCATCTGTCCGGTAGGTCTGCTCTGTTAGACAGGACCTACCGGAGAACCTACCGGGGAACCTACTAGAACCTACCGGGGAACCTACCGGGGAACCTACTAGAACCAACCGGAAAACCTCCCGGGGAACCTCCCGGAGAACCTCCCGGAGAACCGCCCGCGTAGTGCTCTTCCAGGTGGTCCAGGAGCAGCATGCGGACCCCCCGCAGGTCTCAGGTCTGCTGACGGGACCGAACCCTCCGGAGTCGCTCCAGACCCCGCAGACCCCGCAGACCGCCGGTCCTTCTCTCTCCCCGGGGGGGGCAGGTCCGGGACCATGAGGCTCCGTCTGGTGCGCCGCAACGTGCTGGCCCTGCTGGGGGTCTCGGTGGTGGTCGGGACCCTGCTGCTCTCCGCCCGGGTCCTGGAGAGCGCCCACCAGTACCAGGACCCCGACCAGGACCCCCTCAGGGACGTCTCCCGGTCCGCAGAGATGCTGAAGCTCAACTTCGCCTCCGTGTCCGACCTGGCCAGGTCCGTCCTGACCGCGGACTACAAGCAGTTTGTTCTGAACGCAGACCGGTTCCCGGAGGAGCCCCAGCTGGTGCTGGTCATCCAGGTCCACGACCGGCCCGACTACCTGCGCCTGCTGATCCGGTCTCTGGAGGCCACGGCCGAGGTCCAGGGCTTCCTGCTCATCTTCAGTCATGACTTCTTCTCAGAGGAAATCAACTCTCTTGTGCAACAGATCAGCTTCTGCAAAGTCATGCAAATCTATTTCCCCTTCAGCACACAGCTCTACCCGGACTCCTTCCCGGGTCCTGACCCCAGGGACTGCCCGCGGGACACCTCCCGGGAGCAGGCGGTGAGGTCAGGGTGCCTCAACGCCGAGCACCCCGACTCCTACGGCCACTACCGGGAGCCGGCCATCACCCAGACCAAGCACCACTGGTGGTGGAAGATGCACTTTGTGTGGGAGCGTGTGGCGGCGGTGCAGGGCTACCGAGGCTTCCTGGTTCTGCTGGAGGAGGACAACTACGTCCTGCCTGACCTCTACCACCACTACAAGGCCATGGTGGAGTTCCGCGCCGCCCGCTGCCCCGACTGCGACGTCCTGGCCCTGGGGAACCACGAGGCTCCGGCCGCCGGGTTCACGTCGCTGTCCGGCCAGCTGCAGACCGGCAGCTGGATGTCCACCCGGCACAACATGGGCCTGGCCGTGTCCCGGGAGGTCTACTACAAGCTGATGGGCTGCAACCAGGACTTCTGCACCTACGACGACTACAACTGGGACTGGACCCTACAGCACCTGTCGGGGACGTGCACCTCGCGGCCCCTGAAGGTGCTGGCGGCCCAGGGGTCCCGCGTCCTGCACACCGGGGACTGCGGTCTCCACCAGAAGGAGAAGTGTCGGCCCGAGTGGGCGGCGCAGAAGGTGGAGGAGTCCCTGCGGCTGGCGAAGGACGGGCTGTTCCTCGCCGCCCCGCTGCAGCTGGCGATGGCCGAGGTGGTGGAGCACAAGCCCCACATGAAGAACGGAGGCTGGGGAGATGTGAGGGACCACACGCTGTGCAAGAACTACGCCCGGCGCCTCTGAGGGGCCATGGCCACGTCTCTGAGGGGCCATGCCGCTGAGGGGCCATGGCCATGCCTCTGAGGGGTCACGGCCATGCCTCTGAGGGGTCAACGGCCACGCCTCTGAGGGGCCACACCCATGCCTCTGAGGGGCCACACCCATGCCTCTGAGGGGCCACGACCATGCATCTGAGGGGCCACGGCCACGTCTCCTCTGCCTGGTCGGAGATGCACATCAGGACCGGAGGAGGCCCAGTCCTATCATGGTCTGGACTGGTGTCTTCCAGGGGCTAGACCACCACCACCTGGGGGTCACCACTCTGTGTGTGTGTGTGTGTGTGTGTGTGGTGTGGTGTGTGGTGTGTGTGTGTGGTGTGTGTGTGTGGTGTGTGTGTTGTGTGTGTGTGTGTGTGTGTGTGTGTGTGTGTGTGTGTGTGTGTGTGTGTGTGTGTATGTGTGTGTGTGTCTGTTTGTTTGTGTGAGCTACATTTCTAGCTTGGGTTTAATCACCTTTTTTTTTAATCACCAAAGCGACTCGTTTGCCAAAGACTTGTTGTTCTGCTCATGTTCAGCACATTGTGTTGTTTTTATCAACATTGTCAGGTGATCCACTATGCAACAAGTGTTGTAATGTTGGTGATCATTTTGGGAAGTGTGTGTGGTGTGGTGTGTGTGTGTGTGTGTGTGTGTGTGTGTGTGTGTGTGTGTGTGTGTGTGTGTGTAAAATTAGATGATAATGCAAATGAGGTGGGTCTGTGAATGCAAAACGTCTCCTCGATGCTCTCTGTTGTGAGCCACAGTTGTTATGAATGTTATGGAGATGGTTCTCGCTGTCACATGTGCGCTGTACAGAGTAGTGTTCTGAATAACTCTTCCCACATATTAATTTATGAATGTCTGAATTTATCTTTTAGTTTTGTTCCTGTCTGGATCATTTCTGTTTGGCAGAACTACTTTTGAACATCTGGAGTCGCATGCAGGGTCTTGGACTGGGGTCCTAAACATTAGCAAATAATTTTTGTGCTGGAAAACAAAGCTAATGTCGCCATGAGTTACGTTTGTAGATTTACAAGAAGACGAATAATTCACCAAATGTGCCTTTTGATTGTTTTGGATTCCTCTGTGTTTACGATGAATTATGTGCCTTCAACTCTCCACAAAATGTAGTTTCATACATTGAGGGGAAGCTGCAATGTGTAAAGCATGCTGACATCCATGTATTTAATTGGAAAGTTATTAATTGCCAATCTTCTGTTTACACAAAACACTTCGGATCACATCTGCATTCCTTGAAACATATGCAAAGTAAAATAAACCAATGATAAGTGTGGAGTTTATTGTATCAAAAAAGATTTTCTTCCACCCACAGCCGTAGGTCTACCTTTAAATAGAAATGATTTTCCAAGCTCATGGTATGATTGTATTTAAATGTTAAGGTTTTGGGGACTTTACTTGCAGAAGGATCTTGAATGTTTGTGAGTAAACACCTTTTTCTTTCTGTTCATCACTTGAAATTCATGTTCTGTCAAAGTGGGGAAATAAAAACTTTGCATTGATGACTGATTGTGTGTTTTTTTAGTGTGTTTGCACAAACATGTGCTTGTGTTACTGTGTAGTTGTATTACTGCGGAGTCTCACAGACAGACTGATCCCAGGTCGGTTTGTGACTCGCATCACAGTCTGGTGGCGACCGACCGCGGAAGTCGGGACAACCGATCCCAGATCTGGCGTGTACCGCGGGCGTCACGTGACCAGTGTGCTGGGCTCCCATTGGCCCACGCTCTGCCCCGTTGCTTCGCTTCCTTGTGCGCTCCGATTGGCCAGAGGCTTCATTCCGGAAGTGAGTTGTTGTTGTTGTTGTTGTTGTCGTCGTTCTCCTCGGACCTCCTGGAGGATCTCCCGCGTCTCCGGCTCGTCAGGTTAAAGGTAACGACGGACGCCGGGTCAACCGTCACGTTGTCCGTTTATAACCAACGTCAACGGTCACTTCTCCAGTTCCCGGTACATGCTATCGAGCTAAGCTAACGAGCTATGCCAACGAGCTAAGCTAACGAGCTAAGCTAACGAGCTATTCCAACGAGCTAAGCCAACGAGCTATGCTAACGAGCTAAGCTAACGGAGCTACGCTAAGGAGCTAAGCACAACAACAACACCTCTGATATAAAGTGAACCTGAGCTCACGTCTTGTCACGTTAGTTAGTTAGTGTTGTGGTTTATGTGTTTAAAGATCAGAGTTAACCGTCATTTTATATATGTAATATATTATATATATATAAGCGGTTAACTTCATACGGTACAACTAACACAGAATATGAACTGAGTCTTATTAATGGGCTCCCATTTTACCCCCAGGTGGTGGGCGGGGCCATTATCACGTTATCATGACCACCCTCTAGTGATGTAACAAGTGGGGCCACGGCCACGCCTCTGAGGGGCCATGCCTCTGAGGCGGGGCCATTATCACGAAGCGAACACCCTCTAGTGACGTAACAAGTGGGGCCACGGCCATGCCTCTGAGGGGCCATGCCTCTGAGTCGGGGCCATTATCACGACGCGACCACCCTCTAGTGACATAACAAGTGGGCGTGCCCCGCCAGATGTGTGTCGACTAGATCAGCCTACCCCCAGGCAGTGGTGGACTGGACAGACAAACCGACCGGTGGGCCGATCCATCCATCCATCCATCGGTCCATCCATCCATCTCGTACATCTAGGGTGGACTCGGACACGCTCCCACTTGTGATGTCATTCTAGAGGGTAGTCACACTCCCACCCACCACCTGGTGGTTAAGTGGAAGGGGGCGGGGCTCCAGGCAGCGGGGGGGCGGGGCTCCAGGCAGCAGGTGGTGTGGTTGTAAGGATGTGATCTGTGTCTGCAGGACCACATCCCAGCATGGCACACTGGTTCCACAGAAACCCGCTGAAGGCGACGGCGCCCGTCTCCTTCAACTTCTACGGCGTGGCCAGCAGCCCGGCCGCCAACAAGATCTGCAAGTACGTGACCACAGCCGCCGACGCTCTGGAGCGCTCGTTGTCCTGATGTGGTCGTGAGCACGCAGCCTCCGAGCGCAGACTGTGTGTTGAGTGATAACCCTGAGCCTCTGATAAGGGGGAACGGCCACAACCACCACATCTGGTTCAAGCCCTTGATGCTCACCTCCTAACATCTGAACCTCCTAACCTCCTAATCTACTCTAACCTCTGAACACACGAACCTCTTAACCTCCTAACACCCTAATCTACCTTACCCTCCTAACACTACCTTCCTAATCCTACCCTCCGAACACCCTAACACCCTAATCTACCCTACCCTCCTAACCTGCTAATCATACCCTCCTAACCCTACCTTCTTAACACCCCAACCTTACCCTCCTAACACCCTAATCTACCCTACCCTCCTAACACTACCTTCATAACACCCTCACCTTACCCTCCTAGCCTCCTAACACAAGGGCACGGCGATATGGCAATATTCCATATTGATCGATCTCGATATTTATCACAATATATAATTTGATAATTCTGCCAGTTTGAAGAGTATTCTGATAATGACCAAAGCCTGAAGAAACCAGAGGGTTCATAGTTAAACTGTAAATGTGAACATTTTACAAAACCAATACAAGTTCACTTTAGTTGTCAATTATTAAAATAATCTAATAAAACAAAAGCTCAAGATTGTTTAAGCGTACACACTAATCTGCCCTACACTCCTGACCTCCTAACCTGACCTTCCTCACACCCAAACCTTACCCTCCTACCCTCACACCTGCTGTGTCATTTTCCCGTCCCGTGGTCAGGTGTCCCAGCGATGACGAGGTCTGTAGGGTTTGGTTCTGCTGCCACTGGAATCAGCCCAGGCTGATTGTAGGCTCTGATTGTTCTGATTGTGGCTTCGGATAACAGCCACTGAACTCATTGACGCCGATGGCAACAGATGTAAATGTCGATGAAAGTAGATGTAAGTGGTGACTGGATGTTGTGTGCCACCCGCCAGCAACCTGCGGACGGACCGCGCTCGGCTGCTGGAGATGTTCACCGACGTCACCTGCAACCCGGACATGATGAAGAACGCTACGGACGCGTACTTCTCCCTGCTACAAGGTACAGGGAGGAGTACCTGCAATATTGTTGTTACTGTCGAGAATGACATTACATTTAGGGCATTTGGCAGACGCTTTTATCCAAAGCGACTTACAAAGAGTACATTTGTAGAATAGAATAGAGGAGGAGACAGCAATATATCACTGTGGTACATAAAGAATAGAACAGGTTTCAAGCATTCATAGTGCAAGGTTTCATAATTGCTAGGTTACCTGCATAGTAGCTGGGATAAGAGCGGAAGTGCCACTCTGAGTGCTTTACCAACATACAATGTGCTAAACAATGCTGAGTACTATTAATAATGTCAAGACGTACAAACATGCAAGTTAGTGCTCGGGTTAGGAGGGGGGGGGGTTATGCAGAGTCCAGGTGAACTCAGGTGAACACAGGTGGGTCTTGAGTCTCTATGGTATCTACTCGTATCCACACTTTGGTTGCTATTAGATTATAATATTTTATTCAATTATTTGTTCACTGACTGATTTGTTTGGTTTATTTAATCTCATACATTTGATTTTTTAATGATAGTCTGAAGTAGTTTAATGGGCCTGTCTCTCTGTCTCCTAACGTCTGTGTGGAGCAGTAGTTTAATGGGCCTGTCTCTCTGTCTCCTAACGTCTGTGTGGAGCAGTAGTTTAATGGGCCTGTCTCTCTGTCTCCTAACGTCTGTGTGGAGCAGTAGTTTAATGGGCCTGTCTCTCTGTCTCCTAACGTCTGTGTGGAGCAGTAGTTTAAACCCTACACTCCTGACCTCCTAACCTGACCTTCCTCACACCCAAACCTTACCCTCCTACCCTCACACCTGCTGTGTCATTTTCCCGTCCCGTGGTCAGGTGTCCCAGCGATGACGAGGTCTGTAGGGTTTGGTTCTGCTGCCACTGGAATCAGCCCAGGCTGATTGTAGGCTCTGATTGTTCTGATTGTGGCTTCGGATAACAGCCACTGAACTCATTGACGCCGATGGCAACAGATGTAAATGTCGATGAAAGTAGATGTAAGTGGTGACTGGATGTTGTGTGCCACCCGCCAGCAACCTGCGGACGGACCGCGCTCGGCTGCTGGAGATGTTCACCGACGTCACCTGCAACCCGGACATGATGAAGAACGCTACGGACGCGTACTTCTCCCTGCTACAAGGTACAGGGAGGAGTACCTGCAATATTGTTGTTACTGTCGAGAATGACATTACATTTAGGGCATTTGGCAGACGCTTTTATCCAAAGCGACTTACAAAGAGTACATTTGTAGAATAGAATAGAGGAGGAGACAGCAATATATCACTGTGGTACATAAAGAATAGAACAGGTTTCAAGCATTCATAGTGCAAGGTTTCATAATTGCTAGGTTACCTGCATAGTAGCTGGGATAAGAGCGGAAGTGCCACTCTGAGTGCTTTACCAACATACAATGTGCTAAACAATGCTGAGTACTATTAATAATGTCAAGACGTACAAACATGCAAGTTAGTGCTCGGGTTAGGAGGGGGGGGGTTATGCAGAGTCCAGGTGAACTCAGGTGAACACAGGTGGGTCTTGAGTCTCTATGGTATCTACTCGTATCCACACTTTGGTTGCTATTAGATTATAATATTTTATTCAATTATTTGTTCACTGACTGATTTGTTTGGTTTATTTAATCTCATACATTTGATTTTTTTAATGATAGTCTGAGTAAGTTTAATTGGGCCTTGTCTCTCTGCCTAACGTCCTAACGTCTGTGTGGAGCAGTAGTTTAATGGGCCTGTCTCTCTGTCTCCTAACGTCTGTGTGGAGCAGTAGTTTAATGGGCCTGTC
The DNA here is from genome assembly GCA_002895965.2 of Coryphaenoides rupestris. Classification (NCBI taxonomy): domain Eukaryota; kingdom Metazoa; phylum Chordata; class Actinopteri; order Gadiformes; family Macrouridae; genus Coryphaenoides; species Coryphaenoides rupestris. Next base: position 49,041 of record PIJE02001820.1, read on the forward strand.
TCTCTGTCTCCTAACGTCTGTGTGGAGCAGTAGTTTAATGGGCCTGTCTCTCTGTCTCCTAACGTCTGTGTGGAGCAGTAGTTTAATGGGCCTGTCTCTCTGTCTCCTAACGTCTGTGTGGAGCAGTAGTTTAATGGGCCTGTCTCTCTGTCTCCTAACGTCTGTGTGGAGCAGTAGTTTAATGGGCCTGTCTCTCTGTCTCCTAACGTCTGTGTGGAGCAGTAGTTTTGCCACTAACCCCCGACGGCTTCTCGCTGCTGCTCAGGGTTCATCTCGTCGCTGGACGGAACCACACAGGAGAACAAGTTGAGGTTCATGCAGAACTTCAAGTGGACCGACACCCTGCAGGGGAACCTGCCCAGGTAGGCTCCCGCAGAGTCCACGGAGGGACCACCAAAACCAGGGTATTGGGAACCGGTTTCCTCCAGCGACTTACCTCCCTTCTCTGAACGACATTTCCCACAGTGCTCAGCAGGACGCCATCTTTGAGCTGATCTCCATGAGCTACAACGTGGCCATCTGGTACACCAAGTTCGCCTCCCGCATGGCGGGGAAGGAGAAGTAGGTCCTCGTACAGATAAACATGAATATCATCAGCATATGCAGTATCTCATCCTGTAGCATGAACAGGGCTGTCGTGGGTGACCGCCGAGGGCTAACTGTTGCTGCTGCTTGTCTTGTCTCTCAGTGTAACGGAGGCGGAGGCCAAAGACGTCCACCGGAGCCTCAAGATGGCCGCCGGCATCTTCAAACACCTCAAGGTGACCGGCCGCTATTCACAGCAGCTGCTATTAGCTCCTCCTACAGTAAAGATAGCCTAGCGATTAGCTTCTGTTAGCCTCTTCTGGAATAAAGATAGCCTTTAAGAAGTCTTGAAGTCTCCTGTGTTGAGTTGTGGTCCTTCCTGCAGGATGACCACATCCCTCGCCTCATCACCCCCGCCGAGAAGGGGCGGGACCTGGAGGCCCGCGTGCTCGACACCTACATCATCCAGTGCCAAGCGGAGGCGCAGGAAGGTAGCTCGTAGCCCGTTAGCATGCTGGCACTTCCTAGCCGCTGTGCCGGACGAGGTGGAGCTGAGGTTATCCTGCTGAAGAGTGTGTGTGTGTGTGTGTGTGGTGCGTGTGTGTTCTGTGTGTGTGTGTTACAGTGACCATCGCCCGAGCCATCGAGCTGAAGCACAACGCCACGCTGGTCGCCGCTCTCTCCTACGAGACGGCCAACTTCTACCAGAAAGCCAGTGAGTTACTTAACCTTTGACCCTTCCTGGAGGTGAGTGGTGATTGGTCGGCAGACCCCGCCTGTCTGACCCCGCGCGTGCGTGTGTGTGTGTGTCACCAGACGACACACTCCACACCTTGGAGCCAGAATGCAGCAACAAGTGGAAGAAGTACCTGCAGCTGAAGATGCATTTCTACATGGCCTACGTGAGTAGTTAACCTGTAACTATCACTAAACTCTAGTCTCTACTAGTTAACCTGTAACTATCACTAACCCCTAGTCTCTACTAGTTAACCTGTAACTATCACTAACCTCTAGTCTCTACTAGTTAACCTGTAACTATCACTAACCTCTAGTCTCTACTAGTTAACCTGTAACTATCACTAACCTCTAGTCTCTACTAGTTAACCTGTAACTATCACTAACCACTAGTCTCTACTAGTTAACCTGTAACTATCACTAACCTCTAGTCTCTACTAGTTAACCTGTAACTATCACTAACCTCTAGGCTCTACTAGTTAACCTGTAACTATCACTAACCACTAGTCTCTACTAGTTAACCTGTAACTATCACTAACCTCTAGTCTCTACTAGTTAACCTGTAACTATCACTAACCTCTAGTCTCTACTAGTTAACCTGTAACTATCACTAACCACTAGTCTCTACTAGTTAACCTGTAACTATCACTAACCACTAGTCTCTACTAGTTAACCTGTAACTATCACTAACCTCTAGTCTCTACTAGTTAACCTGTAACTATCACTAACCTCTAGTCTCTACTAGTTAACCTGTAACTATCACTAACCACTAGTCTCTACTAGTTGACCTGTAAGTACATCTGAGGTGTGTGGGTGATCTTAAACTAGTTTATCGTGTTAAACTGGTTAAACTGGTCTTATTGCTGTTTTGTGCTGAAGTGTTTTCTAAGTCAGTTGTGTTTCCTGGTACCTGCAGGCCTACTGCTACCATGGACAGACCCTGCTGGCCAGCGACAAGTGTGGAGACGCCATCCGCTCCCTGCAGGAGGCAGAGAAGTGTAAGGCTGGTTTCACTGGTATACATGGAGTGGTCAGCGTGTGGAACTGGTTGATGGTAACTGGTTGATGGTACTGGTTCCTGTGTGCAGGGTACGTGGTTGATGGTCACTGGTTAATGGTCCCTGGTTGATGGTACCTGGTTGATGGTAACTGGTTAATGGTAACTGGTTAAGGGTAACTAGTTACTGTGTGCCGGCTACGTGGTTGATGGTAACTGGTTAATGGTATCTGGTTGATGGTAACTGGTTGATGGTAACTAACTGGTTGATGGTAACTAACTGGTTGATGGTACCTGGTTGATGGTAACTAACTGGCTGATGGTATCTGGTTGATGGTACCTGGTTGATGGTTCCTGGTTGATTGTAACTAACTGGTTGATGGTTCCTGGTTCCCGTGTGCAGGCTACGTGCGGGCTGAGGAGCTGTGTAAGGAGTACCGGCACACCAAGGGCCCGGGGTCCACAGCCCGGCCCTCAGAGCAACTCTTCTTCCTCAAGCTTGGGGCCCTCGTCAAGAACACCCTGGACAAGTGTCAGAGAGAGAACGGCTTCATGTCAGTATCTCTCTCTCTCTCTCTCTCTCTCTCGCTCTCTTCCCTGTAATACCAGCTACGTCCACAAGGTGTATTGACTTGTCTCTCCTGTAATACCAGCTACGTCCACAAGGTGTATTGACTTGTCTCTCCTGTAATACCAGCTACGTCCACAAGGTGTATTGACTTGTCTCTCCTGTAATACCAGCTACGTCCACAAGGTGTATTGACTTGTCTCTCCTGTAATACCAGCTACGTCCACAAGGTGTATTGACTTGTCTCTCCTGTAATACCAGCTACGTCCACAAGGTGTATTGACTTGTCTCTCCTGTAATACCAGCTACGTCCACAAGGTGTATTGACTTGTCTCTCATGTAATACCAGCTACGTCCACAAGGTGTATTGACTTGTCTCTCCTGTAATACCAGCTACTTCCACAAGGTGCCAGCAGAGCCCCCCCAGCTGGAGCTGAAGGCTAGCTACGGCCTCGCGGAGCCGCTAGCCTTCGAGCTAGCGGCGCTCAGCGAGCAGTGGAGCCCCGAGGTCTACAACACCTTCGACCTCACCAAGGGGGCCAAGGACAAGGTGGGACGCTACATGGCTACATGCTTCATGCTTCATGCTACATGCTTGGTGCTACATGCTTGATGCTACATGCTACATGGCAACATGCTTCATGCTACATGGCGACATGCTTGATGCTACATGCTACATGGCTACATGCTTGATGCTACATGGCTACATGCTTGATGCTACATGGCTGCAGCCAACGTGCTAGGTGCTGGTCTGGTCTGAACTGGTTGGGTCTGAACTGGTCTGGTCTGGTCTGGTCTTAACTGGTTTGGTCTTAACTGGTCTGGTCTGGTCTGTGTTTGCAGGCCAAGGCCAAACAGGAGGAGGAGGTGAAGCCCATGAAGGAACCGGACCTGAAGCCCCAGAAAGACACGGGCTGTGTGGTCTCCTAGAGGCGACCTCTGACCCCTCAGCACCTGTCCTCCCGTCGCCGCCACGCCCACAGGACCGTCTCCATCTTACGTTTTACTCCGCAGTGTTTCACCTGGGCGGTGGGCGGGGGCGGAGGTCCATACATATATTATCTCTGCTACTGTCTGCTTCCGTCGCTCCCGGCTTCTGTTCCTCTGCCAGCCAGAGGGGGAGCTACAGGGTCGGACTGCTACTTCATGTCTTCATGTCTTCATGTCATAGTTTTAAACAACCGATTGTATTAAATAGTAAATAATGCCCCTGAATTTGCACTCTTAAAGGTTAAAGAAGTACATTTGCCTTAATGGAGCGTTTGAGACGCCCAGACCTGAGTAACAGCCTGTTGAAAAGAATAGAAGCATATTATTGTTATTATAGTTATTATTATAATGAACAACATGTCCTTAACAGAAGCCCTGGTTGCCCCCTGTGGTCAGTCTGGCTTACTGCAGCCCTGTGTCCCTTTATGATGACCATGTGGTGGGCCGGCACCCAGATACTAGTTAGTCAATAACTGATAATCAATAACCAACCAGCCTTCATCTCTACATGTAACGAACCGAACTCGAATGAACAACGAAGACAAATCAAAATCTTGTTTTGAAAAGTTTCAATGCAGGCAAATCTTTTTTTTTTTTTACCTTTTTCTTATTTTAGATTTTTTCCTTTCTGCTGTCGTTTGTTTTTATATATGAGGTAGCATCCATTTATTTAATTATGTCTTTTCTAAAATCTATAACTGGCTTAAGGTGTTGAGTCCTATGTTAGCAATGATTTGGGGCCTTTGTAATATACCCGCCTATTAATATTCGCTTTTTAATGTATTTTTTTATTGTTTAATGATACGTTGGGTTTGGTTTTTACACTACACAAAATATAACAATATAGCATTGCTTGCCAAACAAGTTTGTCAGTCAATCTGGCCAAATGATATGGCCACCAGCGTACCTGTTGCATTATCCGTAGGTCTCGTTAAGCAGCGTACCTGTAGAGTCGCCTGTAGGTCTCGTTAAGCAGCGTACCTGTTGAGTCGCCTGTAGGTCTCGTTAAGCAGCGTACCTGTAGAGTCGCCTGTAGGTCTCGTTAAGCAGCGTACCTGTTGAGTCGCCTGTAGGTCTCGTTAAGCAGCGTACCTGTAGAGTCGCCTGTAGGTCTCGTTAAGCAGCGTACCTGTTGAGTCGCCTGTAGGTCTCGTTAAGCAGCGTACCTGTTGAGTCGCCTGTAGGTCTCGTTAAGCAGCGTACCTGTAGAGTCACCTGTGGGGTCTCGTTAAGCAGTGTACCTGTAGAGTCGCCTGTAGGTCTCGTTAAGCAGCGTACCTGTAGAGTCGCCTGTAGGTCTCGTTAAGCAGCGTACCTGTTGAGTCGCCTGTAGGTCTCGTTAAGCAGCGTACCTGTTGAGTCGCCTGTAGGTCTCGTTAAGCAGCGTACCTGTTGAGTCGCCTGTAGGTCTCGTTAAGCAGCGTACCTGTTGAGTCGCCTGTAGGTCTCGTTAAGCAGCGTACCTGTTGAGTCGCCTGTAGGTCTCGTTAAGCAGCGTACCTGTTGAGTCGCCTGTAGGTCTCGTTAAGCAGCGTACCTGTAGAGTCACCTGTAGGTCTCGTTAAGCAGCGTACCTGTAGAGTCACCTGTAGGTCTAATTAACAATCACATTAAGTGGGGTACCTGTAGAAAACACAGCAATCTCATTGAACACTTGTTGCAACACATGAAGGTCTCATTACCAGTGTGGGCTGTGCTCTGCCAGTCCTGCACACCTTCAGCATGATGGAACACCGCAGCGTATATACAGTATATCTGGAGGCTGTTGCGCGGGTGGGCGGGGAAATGTACATTTTGTATTTATAAGATGCCGTCATGTTCTAAGATGTTGTTGAGTCATTTGACAGGAAGCCGTCGCGCCGTGATGTCCTATAACCTGTAGAAGCGTTCCCCGCGCACCACACGGTCCCCCACGCCGGACCACCCAGACTAGACTCCTCCCACTTCCTGTTGTATTCATACATTAGTCCATCAGGATGCCTTTGCACTTTGTATTCAGTTCACTTTGTATTCGGTTATTTACAGTCATGTGATCTGATGGAAGATACTCATATAGCGCACCCTGTTGCATCATGAGGTAGTTTACAAAAGAGAAAACATGTCTCCGATGCTGTCAGTCGTCTGTTCTCCTTTTCATTCAACGGTATCTGCTGATCAGAAGAAGTTGTATTGATTGATTGATTGATTACAATAAAGCCCATTATCCGTTTAAAACACGTCTCGTCCCGTGGCTGTTGTGTGTTGAACAACTGCGGTGTTATCAACAAGCGACCGGCCTGCACCTGGACACGGTGGGCGGGGCGTGGCGTGGCGGGGCGGGGGAGGGTGTTTACCTTGGGGGGGGGGGGGAGGAGTTCCCGGACATCCTGGAGCGACGAGGTCACTCCTCCAGCAGGAGCGGCGAGGAGGCTCCAGGGGGTCCAGCGGTACGGGGGGGCGGGGGGTGGACGTTCTCCTCCGCCGAGCGGCAGCATGAAGGGCCAACAGGGACAGGAGGTACGTCCCGTCAAACGATGTCCTTGTGTTCCTCGGAGGGACCCCGGAAAACAACCAGCTGGCTCTGGAGGCGGTCTGGAACTGTCTGTGTGTGTGTGTGTGTGTGTGTGTGTGTGTGTGTGTGTGTGTGTGTGTGTCTGTGTCTGTGTCTGGGTGTGTGTGTGGTGTTGGTGTGTGTGTGTTCTATCTGTTCCGGGTTCCTTTAAAACTGTTCCTGAGGACCGGCCTAGGAGAGAGCTGATGGTGCAGTCAGTCTGTCAGGATTAAGAAAACTGTCTACCGTCCAAACAGCAGCCGTTACAGATGTTACATGTCTTGTGTTACTGGTGACTTACTGTGTCTGTGACTATCTTGTGTTATGTTTGTGTTTGTGTGTGTGTTTGTGTGTGTGTGTGTGTGTGTCAACAGAGGAGGAGGAGGGTCATCCACTTTGCTAGTGGGGAGACTCTGGAGGAAGAGGACGAGGACGAGGAGGAGGATCCAACACGTGGAGAACCGTTCAGAGAACCACCAGAGAGGGTGAAGGACTCCGAACATGAAATACTGTATATCAAATAGATAAACACTTCACTTATCTGTTGTGTTCATTGACTCCTGGTTCTCTCCGTCTTCAGACCAGGAGGTCGTGGAGGAAGACCGGCGTTCTGGTGATGAAGATGTCCCTCCATGGTAACACGCACACACACGCACACACACACGCACACACACACGCACACATATACATATGCATAGTAACATATTAACGTACACTATTGCAGTGCCCATTGGAAGTGATGTAACATTGCACCGATATGACCGATGTGTTTAGTGTAATACTAGTTGTATGTACTGTATATTTACATGCTAGGCTACATTTAGCTTCTCTGTGCAGCGTGTGACTTCCTGGGGGCGCGGCTAACGGGCCTCCTCGGGCTCGACGCCGCCAAGTACCAGTACGCCATCGACGAGCACCACCGCAACGCCCGGCAGGTAGGACCCCCGCTGCAGAGCTGGACCCCCCCGCTGCAGAGCTGGGCCCCCCACCGCTGCAGAGCAGGACCCCCGGGGCCCAGCTCTGAGAACAGAGGGTCCTGTACAAGCTGATGCAAACGCAGAAAGAGTTCTGCATCAAATCCCTCCGTCTCCTCCTCCCCTCTCCAGCCCTCTGAGGACCCGAGTGAGGCCGAGGGGGAGCTGGCGGTTCAGTCCACGAGACTGGACCGCTCCTACGGTGCCACGAAGACCTCCGACACCAGAACCAGAACCAGACAGGACTCAGGTCAAGGGTCACACAACCAGGCTTATCTGCAGGATGGTGCCGACCGCTGAACTAAAAAGGAAGAAGGGAATGTCAGGAAGACTTTGAGATTTCCTGTTTTCGTAATAAAACATTGTAAACATGAAGCTTTCTGTTGTGTTCTTTAACTGTGGGCCTGTTGGTTGGGCAAGGTGGATAGGTCTGTTTTTTAAATAATAATAAAAGATACGATAGAATTTTATTAATCCTGAAGGAAATTCTTGTGCCAGATTGCATAGCAATACAGTACAATAAAACAATACAGAAATAAACAGAATAATATAAATAAAGTAACAGATTTACAAATGTACAGTCAAAATATAAAAATATATACAGACAAGATAAGGTATTCAGACGGCGAATGGTTAGGGGACGTACTGCACATGATAGAAAAAATGTAAATGAACTTTGACATTTTCAAATGTAAACACTAAGTTGTTCAGGGTTTTTTTTGGTACATTTGTGCAGAATGTGGAATATAAATGTGAATATTGTGGCAGACGGCCACTGAAGGGCCGACGAAAGAGTGGACGACAGTCGGGGGGACCGCAATTCCCCATTCGGCCACCAGAGGGAGCCGAGGGGACAGTCATTTGGAGATCAGCCTCATGGGATTTGGCTGCGGCTCGTTGAGAGCAATCCGCGGCAGCCAATCAATGCCCTGGATACAGACAATAAATAGGAGAGGACCTGGGTGGTGAGGAGTTTGAGAGAGTTGGAAGTGGGAGAGGAAGTGGGGGAGAAAGTGGGAGAGAAAGTGGGAGTGGGAGGAGGAGGAGGAGGAGGAGGAGGAGGAGGAGGAGAAGAAGAAGAAGAAGAAGAAGAGTTGAGAGAAAGACAGACAGACAAAAAGTTCTATAGAGATCAAAGTGGCTGTGTGCCTTGACCTTTTGATCGTCTGAGAACCCGTCTTGTGTACCGACCCTTGCCTGCCTGACGACCCTCCCGCCTGCCTTGCCCTGGACCCCCTGAGACCACTTCCCGGTGTGATAACCCCTGCTGACGGACTACGACTACTCTCATGGAATAACGGACGAAACACGATAAGAACCCTACACTTTCCCTTCCCCTGTGTACTAAATAAAGCCTGTTTGCAGTGAATATTGGTCGTGGACACACTCAATAATACACAGGAGTGTGCCACAATATAACTGTTATATATTTAATCTCTTCAGTAGAGTTGCATGTTTCTTGTTAGTTTTATATATAATATATTCTATATTAGTTTTATATATTTACTATATTATATAATATATAATATATTAGTTTTATATTTACTATATCATATATTAGTTTTATATTTACTATATTATATATTTTTATATATAATATATTGCATATTATTTTTATATTTTACGATATTATATATTAGTTTTATATATAATATATAATTAGTTTTATATATAATTCGTTTTATATATAATATATTATATATTAGTTTTATATTTACTATATTATATATTAGTTTTATATATAATATATTGTATATTAGTTTTATATATAAGTTTTATATATAATATATTAGTTTTATATATAATATTATATTATATATAAAACTAATATAATATATAAAACTAATATATAATATAGAATATGTTAGTTTTATATAATATATATTAGATATGAAGAATCAGATGTAAAAAGGATCCTCCGACGAGGATGGGATTCGAACCCACGCGTGCAGAGCACAATGGATTAGCAGTCCATCGCCTTAACCACTCGGCCACCTCGTCGCCGCGGTACCGCTGAGCCTCACGGAGGAACCACAAATAAACGACATTTTAAAATAAAGATTCAATAACTCTGACAAACAAACACGAACACGATCCTAGTTTTAAATCATCGAACATGATCAGAAACAAACACCTGCGATGTGTTTAGTCACCAGCAGGCCTTTAAATTACATTGTATAATATTGTATTATACAATGTATAGTGTACGTTGTATACTATTATACATTCTACATATATTACACATATATTACATATACATAGATTATACATTGTAATAATGCCTTGTATAGACGCCACCTTATCGCAGTGGAGGGGGGGGTTTGGGTGCCCCGGTGACCCCGGTGCGGGAGGTGGAGCGGTACCAACTAGATGCGGTTGGGCTCACCTCCACGCACAGCACCGGGTCTGGAACCAAACTCCTGGAGAGGGCTGGACCCTCTACTTCTCCGGAGTTGCCCGGGGTGTGAGGCGCCAGGCGGGTGTGGGGATGCTCACAAGTACCCGGCTGAGCGCCGCCGTGTTGGAGTTCTCTCCGGTGAACGAGAGGGGAAGGCTCTGACTATCCGGCCTTCTTGGAGTCTAGGGATGCACCGATACCACTTTTTTTCAGACCGAGTACAAGTACAAGTACTTACATTTGGGTACTTGCCGATACCGAATACCGATACCGAGTACTTAATAAAACCATTACAGTTCTAATGACTTTGAAAACATGTTTTATTTTCAATCAGATGTTCCTCACTTTCTGACTGTGAACAAATTAAACAAATATAACTTCAATTAATAATTTAATAATTAATAATTTCAATTAAATGTAACCTATTCAGAACCATCCAACATACGTCAGTCGGATATTCGGTACCAAGGACGTGTTGTTGTTTAGGACATTGGTGGACATCACAGATGTTGCGCCAAGGATGCGCAATGATGACGCTCCCGTGAGACGCTGGGCTCCGAGTCAGCGTCTCTGGTGGGGGGGGCTCCGTTAATTCGCGGTTCTGATGGGGGGGTTCTCCGTTAATTCGCGGTTCTGATGGGGGGGGCTCCGTTAATTCGCGGTTCTGATGGGGGGCTCCGTTAATTCGCGGTTCTGATCGGGAGGGAGGGGGCTCCGTTAATTCGCGGTTCTGATGGGGGCTCCGTTAATTCGCGGTTCTGATGGGGGGGGCTCTGTTAATTCGCGGTTCTGATGGGGGGGGCTCCGTTAATTCGCGGTTCTGATCTCATGCGATCTCTCGTTGCTATTAAACATCCATAAACGCCAACTCGGTTGCATCTCTTTATTTCAATATTCCTTGGCTAAGAATATTACAAGGTTAACGTTGCGTTGCCAAAGTGGTATCGGTGCGGTTGTATCGGAGTAGTTTAACGAGTACGAGTACGAGTACATGAGCACAGTATCGGACCGATACCGAATACTGGTATCGGTATCGGTGCATCCCTATTGGAGTCCTTGGGTGGCATCCTGGAAAGGGTTCCGTCCGGGGACTCCATAGTTCTACTGGGGGACTTCAACGCACACGTGGGCAATGATGGAGAAACCTGGAGGGGAGTGATTGGGATGAACGGCCCGATCTGAACCAGAGTGGTGTTTTGTTATTGGACTTCTGTGCTAGTCATGGACTGGCCATAACAAACACCATGTTGGAACATAGGGTTGTCCACAAGTGTACCTGGTACCGGACCACCTGAGGTCAAAGGTCGCTGATCGACTGTAGTCGTATCGGCAGATTATCAGCAGGTAATAAGCGTGTATTTAAAAGTCCCAGAGCTTTGATGTCACCCTATTGCATAATCTAGTTTTTATGTGCATTCCATTAGACAGCAGCCCCATAATAACCATAATAACGACTCCCGCTATCAGTCGCCGCCGTAGTTCAAGGATCCGCAGGAAGCGCTCACACAGCTCGTATAAACTTTATGAAGGTTTAAAGGTCATCTCTGCTCGACCACCTCAAGTTTTAAGATTTCAGTGGAGACGAACAAAGTGCTGAGTGCTGCGTCGTGAGGAACCAGCCATGAACCTGCTGCTGCTGCTGCTGCTCGGCCTGCTGGCGTCCGGAGCCACGGCCGCCGCTGTGAGTTACCCGCAACATTCAATTCAATTCAATTCAATTCAATTCAATTCAATTCAATTCAATTCAATTCAATTCAATTCAATTCAATTCTAATTTTAAATTTAAATTCAAATAACATTTTATCAAATAAAATCTTAATCACAAGACAGTCTCAAAGGGCTTTACAGGCCAGATTATTCTGGGCCAACATAGCAGGCGTGTGCAAATGTTACCTATATAGTGAAATTAAACTTGTATATTAGAACATTCAAATGCATCGTGTACTTAATCAGAATGATGTTGTTGCAGATACCCGTGTTTCATGATGTACATGGTAGGCATAACAATTGTTTTAATATACTGTATACAAATAAAGCAATATAGCAAGTTCTACATAGTATTAATGTAATGTAATGTAATGTCTGTTTATATGCTATAGTTATGTAATAATAATGTACATAACTATAGCATATAGGAATAGTATTCATTCTGCAGTACTTCGAACTGCTGAGTGTGTACTCAGTGTGTACTGACTGTGTACCAATACTTCCAGAGGTCTATGAGAACGGAGAGGACGAGAACCCTCTGTTGAACCTGGGTGAGTACTCACAAAATACTACTACAATACTCCTATTACTATACTACTAAAGCAATACTTTCTACTATCCTACTACTACTATACTACTAAAACTACTATCCGTATTGTTACAATATTTTATTAACTTTCTATGACTTAATACATGAAATGTGCATGTACTTAAAGTGCTATGACTGTTTAAAGCAGGGATGGGCAACTGGCGGCCCGCCCGCGTCCTCATCCAGTGCGGCCCGCGAGTCAATTTCCAAATATCAATAAATTGTTGGTTTCACAGGCGTTGGAAGCAAGCGTAAGAGTCCAATTGTAATTATAATTGTCTACCGATAGAGGGCGCTCCCTCGAAGGAGCTGCAGCCTGTAGCCAACCAATCTCATCCGAGGAGGGAACAGGTCTCTCAATCATAGGAAGTTTGTAGTCTTTTTGGATAAAGTGAACGCCGTTTATGGGGATTTACAGACGCACACTGAGATCTGATGGATGAGCCGCGGGAAGTGCTTGGAGAGGTTCTTTGCGCTGCGCATTGAGCTCCCAGTACTCTTGGAGGACAGCATTCGATGTGATACAAGTGCTGACTGCAGTAAACTCAGGGTAGCGATGTTCTCTGAGACATGGCCTTCCTTGCGGATATTACTGCATCTTAATCACCTGAATGTGCAGTTGCAGGGAAGAGGAACAAACTGTGTCCGATTTCAACGTAAACTAGACTTGTTCAAAGAAGGATTTTCATCCGACCATCCGAATTTCGCACACTTTCCTGTGAAGAGATGCGCAAAGATGTCCCCGAATGCGAGATGTCTTAACTACAGAGCTGACATTTGGTATAATAAATAAATAATAATAAACTTTGATTACCTGTATGTGCTTTTTCATTATATAAAAATGCGTACACAAATGTATATTTGTTTATTTCTATTATTTATTCTTATATTGTGACATGCGAGGGGGCGGGTCTGTGTGATTTAGCGGCGGCGGGTGAAACGCGGGGAGCGGAGCGGCTGCAGACTCTCCTTCCCGGTCCAGAACCAGATCAAACCTCGGTGGCTTCCCAGTCCAGAACCAGATCAAGCCACGGTGGCTTCCCGGTCCAGAACCAGATCAAGCCACGGTGGATTTGTGGCAACATAGACTTCGCTACATTGGCGCCCAAACAGGACCTGGGACACGGAGACGCAAGGTGCTGAGTCGGTGGCAGAAGCGGCGGACCGCAGTCGGGATAATGCGGAACAGTCTTTAATTATAAATGAGGCTCATTGGCTTCATAAGGAACATGTTAATATTGTTTTTAGTCTGCCTGGTGTCGGGTCCTGCTGCTCCATCCGTCCCCAGCCTCCTACTGTGGGGACAGTAACCAGGTGTTAATAAATATGATCAGGATCATTATACTCATCTGTTATGTTGCAAGTAGTATAATAAGCACAGGAGACCGACATACGTTCAAGTGTAAGTATATTGAAGGTAAGCACGTAGCACAGTACTGTAGGTCTAGCTTCCTAGCCTATATCTCACGTGTCTTCTACCTCCTCTCTAGTACTACAACACACTACCTAACAGTAGAGCGCACCTAGTGGTGTAAACAGGTAGTGGACACAACATCCCCCCACAACGTAAAACAATTACTTCTCTCTATAAGAACCTCTGAAGTAATATGATTATTCTTATGTAAATCTATAACCATAGAACATTAAACCAAGTGATAGAAATGAGAAATAATATCATGGCTAGTATCAGACCGTAATAGTTAAATGCAAAATAATAATTGACTGTATTTATCAAAACACATTTAGCAAGAACATTTAAGCTCAGAAACATGACTTAAAAGGATACAGCAAAGTCCTGGGTTCTTGCATCTCCTGTATCATAGTCTTTTAACCAGTCCGGAGGTTTACGATCTCTGGCAGGATGCACTCGGTCATGCATGGTTCTCTCAGGCGTGCAGGGTTGAGATGTTCCAGCCAGCGGCTGCTCGGAAGGCATCACTGCTGCATCAGTTGCTTGAGTGCGCTGGTCTGCAGATATCACGGCTGCATCAGGTACGCGAGTGAGGTGAGAGGAATGCCAAAGTTTCCCATCAGAAAGTCTGTATGTGCAGGGACCCACTTCCTTTTGGATTTCAACTGGCTTTGTGAATCTGGGATGTCCTTTGGGCACATGAGTCTGCTTCTTCACTCTTACTTTGTCACCTACTTTGAGAGTAGGCGCTCGTGCTCCCCTCTTTTTGTCACAGTATGTCTTGATCTGAGTCTGGCGGTTGGAGACCCGCTGGCGTACCTCAGCATCACTGTGTTCGCAGTCTGGCAATGGCATAACAGCAAGTTTGGTTCTCATCTTGCGACCAAACATCAGTTCAAAAGGTGAAACATTCGTCATTGAATGTGGGGTTGCACGGTAAGTCTGTAGGAAAGCGGTCATTGTTTCTTTCCATGGTGTAGCTTGTACGATGGCAGCTTGCACACAGCTCTTCAAGACTCGATTAAATCTTTCTACAGCTCCATTAGACGCTGGGTGATACACAGACACCTTGATCTGTCTTATGTTGCGGTCTTTGAAGAATGTGGAAAGGGCAGTGGAAATCAGTTGAGGCCCATTGTCAGTCACTACACATTCAGGGTTGCCATAACGACTGAAGATGTTAGCGAGGAATCCAATCATGACCTCGCTGGTAATTGATGCTGTAAAAGCCACTTCAGGCCATTTGGAATAGTAGTCAGTAAGAGCAATGGCATACCTACAGTTCCATGGGGCTGTCTCGAACGGTCCTACTATGTCCAGACCTATCTTGGTCCATGGTGCTGCAGGCAAAGGTACTGGCTGTAGTGGTGCGGCGAAAGTCTTTGCCGTGCGGTCCAGGCTTTGGCATAGCGTGCAGGCTGAGATGTAAGACTGAGCAAGGGCATCCATTCCAGGGAACCAATACAACTCGCGCAAGCGTTGTTTAGTTCGTACTATGCCCTGGTGGTTCTCATGTGCCAGCACAACTAATGTTTTCCGTAAAGAAATAGGCACCACTAAGCGAGACCCACGGCACACTAAGTCTCCGTGTACACTCAGTTCATTTCGCATTTTGAAGTATGGTTGCAGTTCAGTACTCACAGATTTTTGAGAAGCAGGCCATCTTTTTTGAATCTGTGCGCGCAGAGCAGAGATCTCTGTGCACGATGCGGAGGCAGATTTGAACTCAGACGGTGTAATGGCAGCTTGTGCTGTGGAAAGCAATGCAACCAACTCGGGCTCAGTCTCTGGTTCGTACGCAGGATCAGTAGGCAATGGTAATCGAGACAAGCAATCCGCGGTTTGGTTCTGTGTGCCAGCACGGTACACTACGTCATAGTTGAAGCACAGCAGTCGGGCTGACCATCTCGCGATGCGCATTCCAGCTCTATCAGCACCTTTAGTAGATAGAAGAGTAGTGAGAGCCTGGTGATCGGTACGCAGAGTGAATCTGTGCCCCCACAGGTACGTTCTCCACTTCTCGACTGCCCAAACACAGCCTAAGGCCTCTTTTTCAACTGTTGCATATTTTCTTTCGGCCTGTGTCAACGTTCTTGAAGCAAATGCGACTGTGCGTTCAATGTTGTTAGGGTGTATCTGCGTGAAGACGGCGCCTACGCCATAGTCAGAGGCGTCTGTAGAAACGATGCTTGGCAGGGCAGGGTCATACAAGGCCAATGCTGGGCTGTCCACCAACAACTGTTTCAACTCCCTGAAACACTTGTCAGCCGCATCAGTCCATTTGAAGTCTGAGTCACTGCGAAGGACGGCACGCAGTGGCTCAACCACAGTTGCATGGTTGGGTATGAATTTGTTGTACCATGAAATCATGCCCAGAAATGAACGCAAGGTGCCTGCATCGTGTGGTGGAGGTGCTTGTGCAATTGCTTTAACATGTTCTGTATCCGGCTCGATGCCTTGTGCGGACACTAAGTGACCCAGAAAGCGCAGACTGGACTGTCTGAACTGGCACTTTTATCATTGAGACGCAGACCTGCATTTGTAAGCCCGCTGTAACACTCCTTGAAGTGCAGTGTCGTGCAGCGCTTGGGTGCGTCCAAAGCATATGATGTCATCTAGGTAGTTGTTGACGTTTGGAACACCTTGCAGGACGACTGACATCATCTTCTGAAAAGCAGATGGAGCTGACGCTAAACCATAAGGTACCCTGCAGAATCGGAAAAGGCCTTCATGGGTTACAAATGCAGTCAAATCCCTACTATCGGATGCAGAGGAAGTTGATGATAGGCACTCTCAAGGTCAATTGTGGAAAACATGATTGACCCGGCAAGAGTAGAAAAGCAGTTCATCCATATGTGGTAGAGGATGACTATCCCACCACTATGGCTTTATTTGGTTCCTGAGGTCAACACACATTCTTATGCCACCTGTTTTCTTCTGTATCACGACGATGGGTGAAACCCAGGGTGATGCGTCAATCCGTTCAATCACCCCAGCAGAGAGCAATCTGTTCAATTCATCAGACACATCAGACTAACCACTCGGCCACCTCGTCGCCGCGGTACCGCTGAGCCTCACGGAGGAACCACAAATAAATGACATTTTAAAATAAAGATTCAATAACAAACACGAACACGATCCTAGTTTTAAATCATCGAACATGATCAGAAACAAACACCTGCGATGTGTTTAGTCACCAGCAGGCCTTTAAATTACATTGTATAATATTGTATTATACAATGTATAGTGTACGTTGTATACTATTATACATTCTACATATATTACACATATATTACATATACATAGATTATACATTGTAATAATGCCTTGTATAGACGCCACCTTATCGCAGTGGAGGGGGGGGTTTGGGTGCCCCGGTGACCCCGGTGCGGGAGGTGGAGCGGTACCAACTAGATGCGGTTGGGCTCACCTCCACACACAGCACCGGGTCTGGAACCAAACCCCTGGAGAGGGACCGGACCCTCTCCTCTTCCGGAGTTGCCCGGGGTGTGAGGCGCCAGGCGGGTGTGGGGATGCTCACAAGTACCCGGCTGAGCGCCGCCGTGTTGGAGTTCTCTCCGGTGAACGAGAGGGGAAGGCTCTGACTATCCGGCCTTCTTGGAGTCTAGGGATGCACCGATACCACTTTTTTTCAGACCGAGTACAAGTACAAGTACTTACATTTGGGTACTTGCCGATACCGAATACCGATACCGAGTACTTAATAAAACCATTACAGTTCTAATGACTTTGAAAACATGTTTTATTTTCAATCAGATGTTCCTCACTTTCTGACTGTGAACAAATTAAACAAATATAACGGCACTGCCACACATTTATTAATCAATTAAATGTAACCTATTCAGAACCATCCAACATACGTCAGTCGGATATTCGGTACCAAGGACGTGTTGTTGTTTAGGACATTGGTGGACATCACAGATGTTGCGCCAAGGATGCGCAATGATGACGCTCCCGTGAGACGCTGGGCTCCGAGTCAGCGTCTCTGGTGGGGGGGCTCCGTTAATTCGCGGTTCTGATGGGGGGGCTCCGTTAATTCGCGGTTCTGATGGGGGGCTCTGTTAATTCGCGGTTCTGATGGGGGGGGGGGGCTCCGTTAATTCGCGGTTCTGATGGGGGGCTCCGTTAATTCGCGGTTCTGATCTCATGCGATCTCTCGTTGCTATTAAACATCCATAAACGCCAACTCGGTTGCATCTCTTTATTTCAATATTCCTTGGCTAAGAATATTACAAGGTTAACGTTGCGTTGCCAAAGTGGTATCGGTGCGGTTGTATCGGAGTAGTTTAACGAGTACGAGTACGAGTACATGAGCACAGTATCGGACCGATACCGAATACTGGTATCGGTATCGGTGCATCCCTATTGGAGTCCTTGGGTGGCGTCCTGGAAAGGGTTCCATCCGGGGACTCCATAGTTGTACTTCAACGCACACGTGGGCAATGATGGAGAAACCTGGAGGGGAGTGATTGGGATGAACGGCCCGATCTGAACCAGAGTGGTGTTTTGTTATTGGACTTCTGTGCTAGTCATGGACTGGCCATAACAAACACCATGTTGGAACATAGGGTTGTCCACAAGTGTACCTGGTACCGGACCACCTGAGGTCAAAGGTCGCTGATCGACTGTAGTCGTATCGGCAGATTATCAGCAGGTAATAAGCGTGTATTTAAAAGTCCCAGAGCTTTGATGTCACCCTATTGCATAATCTAGTTTTTATGTGCATTCCATTAGACAGCAGCCCCATAATAACCATAATAACGACTCCCGCTATCAGTCGCCGCCGTAGTTCAAGGATCCGCAGGAAGCGCTCACACAGCTCGTATAAACTTTATGAAGGTTTAAAGGTCATCTCTGCTCGACCACCTCAAGTTTTAAGATTTCAGTGGAGACGAACAAAGTGCTGAGTGCTGCGTCGTGAGGAACCAGCCATGAACCTGCTGCTGCTGCTGCTGCTCGGCCTGCTGGCGTCCGGAGCCACGGCCGCCGCTGTGAGTTACCCGCAACATTCAATTCAATTCAATTCAATTCAATTCAATTCAATTCAATTCAATTCAATTCAATTCAATTCAATTCAATTCAATTCAATTCAATTCAATTCAATTCAATTCAATTCAATTCAATTCAATTCAATTCAATTCTAATTTTAAATTTAAATTCAAATAACATTTTATCAAATAAAATCTTAATCACAAGACAGTCTCAAAGGGCTTTACAGGCCAGATTATTCTGGGCCAACATAGCAGGCGTGTGCAAATGTTACCTATATAGTGAAATTAAACTTGTATATTAGAACATTCAAATGCATCGTGTACTTAATCAGAATGATGTTGTTGCAGATACCCGTGTTTCATGATGTACATGGTAGGCATAACAATTGTTTTAATATACTGTATACAAATAAAGCAATATAGCAAGTTCTACATAGTATTAATGTAATGTAATGTAATGTCTGTTTATATGCTATAGTTATGTAATAATAATGTACATAACTATAGCATATAGGAATAGTATTCATTCTGCAGTACTTCGAACTGCTGAGTGTGTACTCAGTGTGTACTGACTGTGTACCAATACTTCCAGAGGTCTATGAGAACGGAGAGGACGAGAACCCTCTGTTGAACCTGGGTGAGTACTCACAAAATACTACTACAATACTCCTATTACTATACTACTAAAGCAATACTTTCTACTATCCTACTACTACTATACTACTAAAACTACTATCCTATTACTACTATTACTACTACTACTGTACTAATACTACAGTTGTTTATGAGTTTACATGAGACTGGTGTTTATGGGACTAATATGTGTAGAATATATAAATATATTTATACTCGTACTCCAGGTTCAGATGCCAACTTGATAGAGGGAGACATCCAGCTACCGGTCAGTTATACTCCAGCTATGTTGATACATGATAGATGATATATTATAGATGATATATTATATATTATATATTATAGATGATAGATGATATATTATAGATGATAGATGATAGATGATATATTATATATGATAGATGATAGATGATAGATGATATATTATAGATGATATATTATAGATGATAGATGATATATTATAGATGATATATTATAGATGATAGATGATATATTATAGATGATAGATGATATATTATAGATGATAGATGATATATTATAGATGATATATTATAGATGATATATTATAGATGATAGATGATATATTATAGATGATATATTATAGATGATAGATGATATATTATAGATGATAGATGATATATTATAGATGATATATTATAGATGATAGATGATATATTATAGATGATATATTATAGATGATAGATGATATATTATAGATGATATATTATAGATGATAGATGATATATTATAGATGATAGATGATAGATGATAGATGATATATTATAGATGATATATTATAGATGATAGATGATATATTATAGATGATAGATGATATATTATAGATGATAGATGATATATTATAGATGATATATTATAGATGATAGATGATATATTATAGATGATATATTATAGATGATAGATGATATATTATAGATGATATATTATAGATGATAGATGATATATTATAGATGATATATTATAGATGATAGATGATATATTATAGATGATATATTATGATGATAGATGATATATTATAGATGATATATTATAGATGATAGATGATATATTATAGATGATAGATGATATATTATAGATGATAGATGATAGATGATATATTATAGATGATATATTATAGATGATAGATGATATATTATAGATGATATATTATAGATGATATATTATAGATGATAGATGATATATTATAGATGATAGATGATATATTATAGATGATATATGATATATTATAGATGATATATTATAGATGATAGATGATATATTATAGATGATATATTATAGATGATAGATGATATATTATAGATGATAGATGATATATTATAGATGATATATTATAGATGATAGATGATATATTATAGATGATAGATGATATATTATAGATGATAGATGATATATTATAGATGATATATTATAGATGATAGATGATATATTATAGATGATAGATGATATATTATAGATGATATATTATAGATGATAGATGATATATTATAGATGATATATTATAGATGATAGATGATATATTATAGATGATAGATGATATATTATAGATGATAGATGATATATTATAGATGATATATTATAGATGATATATTATAGATGATAGATGATATATTATAGATGATAGATGATATATTATAGATGATATATGATATATTATATTTGACATATTAAAACATAAGCTCACTAAATGCTTGGCTCCTACAGGAAGGTCGCAACGCTCTGATCAACACGCGCTACAGATGGAAGTTTCCTATCCCCTACATCCTGGGAGATGACCTGGGTGCGTCCTAACCTCTAACCCTTAACCCTTAACCTCTGACTCTGTACCCTACCTCTAACCCGCAACCCTTGACCCCTAACAGTACCCCATCCAACCCTTAACCCTACCCTTAAACCTATAACCTATAACCTCTAACCTCTAACCCTTAACCTATACGCCTTGACCTCTAACCCTTAACCCCATCTCTAGCCCATAACCTTTAACCTCTAACCTCTAACCCTCCCTCTAACCCATAACCCTTAACCTCTAACCCTCCCTAGCGTTAGTGTTGAATGGTACTCGGTTCTCTAGCTAACCTTTTCCCTGCCTCCTCAGACCTGAACGCCAAGGGCTGCGTCCACCAGGCCTTCGAGATGTACCGCCTCAAGTCCTGCGTGGACTTCAAACCCTACGAGGGAGAGAAGACCTTCATCAAGTTTGAGAAGAGAGGCGGGCAAGTCTTCCTCCTTCTTCTTTGCGTGCCGTATAGAAATGTGTAGACTTTTATAGAGACCAGAACTAGCTACTAGCTAGACGCCAAATGGGGAGCGATGGGAGACGTTCCCTCAGGTGGACCAGGTCATTGGGAGCAGATAAATTGCTTTGGTGATCCTCAGACGCCTCACCACCCACCGACTGGGTGTCTGGTTTGGTTTCCAGGTGCTTCTCCAGCGTTGGAGACCAGCAGACCGGCCAGATCCTGTCTCTGGGGCCCGGCTGCGACCACAAGGCGGTGATCGAGCACGAGCTCCTCCACGCCCTCGGCTTCTACCACGAGCAGTCCCGCACCGACCGCGACGACTACGTGGATATCTGGCTGGACCAGGTCACTCCAGGTCTCTGCTCCCTCGGCTTTGTTCATCCAGTTGTCCTCCGGTTGTGGTCGTCGCAGGAGTAACCTTGAATCCTCGCCGTACCTTAATGACCCAGTGTTTGCCCCCCCCCCCCCCCCCCCCCGCAGGACTCGAGCACAACTTCAACAAGTACAATGACGACTTCATCACAGACCAGAACACGGCCTACGACTACGAGTCCATCATGCACTACCGTCCGTTCTCCTTCAACATGAATGCCTCGATTCCCACCATCACCCCCAAGATCCCGGCCTTCTACAACATCATCGGCCAGTACCTGGACTTCAGCCGCCTGGACACACTCAGGCTCAACCGCATGTACAACTGCTGTGAGTAGAAGACCTCAGGGACCGGAGGTGTGTAGTTGTGTTTAGTACCTGTTGACGTGGTGTGTGTTCATTGGCATCCTCACACCTGGTGGTAAAACAGGAGGCCTTTAACGAGTCTACCTGACGGCCCTGACTCTGCCTATGCTGAAGCACCACTCACACACACACCAGGATATCGGAAACATTACGATGCAATTTCTCACAACCAATGTGCTGATTCCGTTTCCACTACCGTCCGTATCGACCAATGACGCGAGGCTCCGCCCCCCCCTTACAGCCGGCCCCCTCACCCTGCTGGACCAATGCGCCTTCGAGACGGACAGCGTGTGTGGGATGATCCAGAGCTCCACGGACGACGCAGACTGGGTCCACACCGAGAGCCGCCCGGGCGACGAGGATCACACCCTGCTGGGCCGCTGCCGAGGTCCCAACCAGCTACTAGAGCGATACTAAGCCTGTTAACCAGCGACTACACCGACACTAAACCTGTTAACTAACTACTACACCGACACTAAACCAGTTAACTAACTACTACACCGTTCCAAAACCAGTTAACTAACTACTACACTGACACTAAACCTGTTAACTAACTACTACACTGACACTAAACCTGTTAACTAACTACTACACTGACACTAAACCTGTTAACTAACTACTACACCGACACTAAACCTGTTAACTAACTACTACACTGACACTAAACCAGTTAACTAACTACTACACCGACACTAAACCTGTTAACTAACTACTACACTGACACTAAACCAGTTAACTAACTACTACACCGACACTAAACCTGTTAACTAACTACTACACCGTTCCAAAACCAGTTAACTAACTACTACACTGACACTAAACCAGTTAACTAACTACTACACCGACACTAAACCTGTTAACTAACTACTACACTGACACTAAACCAGTTAACTAACTACTACACCGACACTAAACCTGTTAACTAACTACTACACTGTTCCAAAACCTGTTAACTAACTACTACATTGACACTAAACCAGTTAACTAACTACTACACCGATACTAAACCAGTTAACTAACTACTACACAGACACCAAACATGTTAACCAACTACTTCACTGAAACTGCACCAGTAAAACACCTACGACACTACTAATCTAACTTAACTACCATAACCTACTAACTTAAACCAGTTAGCTCACTTGACTGGTAAGAGGTGATGACGTCTGACCACCACGGTTGCCATGACACCTCAGGTGACGCTGTGTGATGTCATCGTTCCCAGATGCCGGTCACTTCATGCACTTCGCCACGTCGACCGCGGCCCCGCAGGCGTCCGCCCTGCTGGAGTCCCGCACCCTGTACCCCCGCAGGGCTGCCCAGTGTCTGCAGTTCTTCTACAAGATGACCGGGGACCCCAAGGACCGCCTGGTGGTCTGGCTCAAGATGGACGACGGAACGGGCGTCGTCCGCAAGATGACGAAGGTCCACACCTTCTACGGTACGGAGCCAGAGGGACCTGTGGTGTGATGAGTCCTTCCACCGGACAGATTATTCACAGGAAAGATTATTCACAGGAATCCATTGAGGAGGTGGTGGGAGATTGTGGCTGGTTTATAACGGAGATATTTAATATTACACTTTTGATGACAGTGTTGAGTAGTTAGGGGACAGTGTTGAGTAGTTAGGGACAGTGTTGAGTAGTTAGGGGACAGTGTTGAGTAGTTAGGGACAGTGTTGAGTAGTTAGGGGACAGTGTTGAGTAGTTAGGGGACAGTGTTGAGTAGTTAGGGGACAGTGTTGAGTAGTTAGGACAGTGTTTGAGTAGTTAGGGACAGTGTTGAGTAGTTAGGGGACAGTGTTGAGTAGTTAGGGACAGTGTTGAGTAGTTAGGGGACAGTGTTGAGTAGTTAGGGGACAGTGTTGAGTAGTTAGGGGACAGTGTTGAGTAGTTAGGGACAGTGTTGAGTAGTTAGGGGACAGTGTTGAGTAGTTAGGGACAGTGTTGAGTAGTTAGGGGACAGTGTTGAGTAGTTAGGGACAGTGTTGAGTAGTTAGGGGACAGTGTTGAGTAGTTAGGGACAGTGTTGAGTAGTTAGGGGACAGTGTTGAGTAGTTAGGGACAGTGTTGAGTAGTTAGGGACAGTGTTGAGTAGTTAGGGGACAGTGTTGAGTAGTTAGGGACAGTGTTGAGTAGTTAGGGGACAGTGTTGAGTAGTTAGGGACAGTGTTGAGTAGTTAGGGACAGTGTTGAGTAGTTAGGGACAGTGTTGAGTAGTTAGGGGACAGTGTTGAGTAGTTAGGGGACAGTGTGAGTAGTTAGGGACAGTGTTGAGTAGTTAGGGGACAGTGTTGAGTAGTTAGGGACAGTGTTGAGTAGTTAGGGACAGTGTTGAGTAGTTAGGGACAGTGTTGAGTAGTTAGGGGACAGTGTTGAGTAGTTAGGGACAGTGTTGAGTAGTTAGGGGACAGTGTGAGTAGTTAGGGACAGTGTTGAGTAGTTAGGGTAGGGGACAGTGATGAGTAGTTAGGGGACAGTGTTGAGTAGTTAGGGGACAGTGTTGAGTAGTTAGGGACAGTGTTGAGTAGTTAGGGACAGTGTTGAGTAGTTAGGGGACAGTGTTGAGTAGTTAGGGGACAGTGTTGAGTAGTTAGGGGACAGTGTTGAGTAGTTTGGTGTGGAGGTAGCTAGCAGTCTCGGTTTAGCAGCAGGTGATCAGATGCTCTCCCTCCCGGTTCCTCCAGCCGACTCGGACCACTCCTGGAAGATCGCTCACGTTCCCGTGGCGTCGGCGGTGAAGTTCCGTTACTTGCTGCAGGCCATGCGGGGCGGAGACACGGCGACCGCCGGCGCTGGCGTCTACGTCGACGACGTAACGCTGACGGAGACGCGATGCCCCGGCGCCGTGTGGCGGGTACAGAACTTCTCGCGCATCATGGAGGCGGCCGACGCCAACACCGTCATCGACAGCCCGCCCTTCTACAGCGCCGAGGGGTACGCGTTCGGCGTGCGCCTCATGCCGCGCACGGGCTACAGCGACTACTCGGGCGACTACACCGGGCTCTACTTCCACCTGCTCAGCGGCGAGAACGACGGGGTGATGGACTGGCCGGCCGTCAACAGACAGGCCACCCTGGTGGTGATGGACCAAGACCCCGACGTCACCATGAGGATGTCCACCGCACGCAGCCTCACCACCGACCGGATCACCAGTAAGTCCCCACAAGTCAGGAACAACCAGGATGTGAGTGAATCCATTAGCATGTTACTATATTACTAACGATGTCCCTCTTGTGTCAACAATTCTGTGGACTCATCTGCAACTGGGAGGCCTCCATTAACTGTAGGTAACAATATAGGAGATGCTTACAGATCCCTAAGAGCAGAGGTTCTTCTTGCTCTTGTGCTGGTCCAAACCCTCATGAGTCCACAGCGTCAGAGGAGAAACCCTCTACCCCCCCCACCCGCCACGATGACCTCATCACGACTCTTGTTGCTCACGTAAGCTAATGTCCGTGTGGTTCTGCTCCCCAGCGGAGGACGGGAGGCTGTGGTGGGACGACCCGTCCAAGGTGGGCACCCCGGACCCGTCCTGCGGCTGCTACCGCGGCCCGTCCAGGGGCTGGAGGAACTTCGTCAAACACTTTGACCTGCGGAGACGCAACTACCTCAAGAACGACGACCTCATCATCTTCGTCGACTTTGAGGGTGGGTAGCCTCCGTGTGTGAGAGGAGGATTTTGGGGGTTGAATATACAGTATAAACTGTGTATCCTATCTCTGGCGTCTGACATGACAGGTAGCAGAAAGACGGGTAGCAGAAAGACACGTAGAAAGACAGACAGGCAGCTTACAGACACGTAGAAAGACAGACAGGTAGCAGACGGGTTGGAGACTCTGTTTTTGCCTCCTGTCCACACGAAAACAGGAACTTTTGGCACCTTCTAAGGTGCAAGTCTTTTTGCGTTCTTGTGTGGATGGAGGCATTTTGTAACACGCTGTTTCTCTGCAGATATCACCTCCCTGGTGAAAACCGAAGTTCCCATCCGGCCCAAAACCAGTCTAGGAGCTGGCCGAGGTAAACCCAGCTCAGATACCAGGCGTGTGTCTGTGGTGTGTCTGGTTTGTTCCAGATACCAGAAGAGATTCTGTGGCACAACTCAACTTGATACTCAGCGCAAGACAAATAATAATTTCTGTTGTAAACGCAAAATGTAAACGCAAATGATGTGAACTATTTCAATTAAATTGGTAGAGATGCAAATCCTCAAAAGTGTTTTGTTTAAATCATATGCAACATCTCCAGTCCTCATGTCATATATCTTTGAACAAGCAGTGAGATACAAAGTGGAACCATGACCCGTCGAGGTGTGTTGATGGAAGCTGCTTTTCTGGAACACTTGAACGTCCTCCACCACATGGAAGGTCTTGTCTCGCATCGGAGGCGACCTGTGCTCTCTCCCCGCTGATTAAAACATCAATAAAGTGTTAATAATTATTCTTCTTGTCCTGCCAGTCCTTGCTTTCTCCACCCTCCTCCACCAAGAGTAGATCATTTAAGGGTCATGAATAATCAGACAAGGCAAGATGATTTATTATTATTAACAGCCTTCAAACACAAAAACATTACAATAAAATAAGATAAGTTACAGAAATGTAAGATAGTAAAATAAAAATAATAAAATTTAAGGGTCATGAATAATCAGACAAGGCAAGATGATTTATTAACAGCCTTCAAACACAACATTACAATAAAATAAGATAAGTTACAGAAATGTAAGATAGTAAAATAAAAATAATAAAATTTAAGGGTCATGAATAATCAGACAAGGCAAGATGATTTATTAACAGCCTTCAAACACAACATTACAATAAAATAAGATAAGTTACAGAAATGTTAAATAGTAAAATAAAAATAATAAAATAATAAAACAAAAGCATCAGGTGGTAAAAAAGGAAAGCACCAGTGCAGACGTGCATTTTAATAAAAAGCTGCAGCAAATGGAAATGTTTTGAGACCTGATTTTAAATAAAATGCAAAACAATAAAAAAGGGAAGTGGAAGTTTCGACCTAAACGCCGCCTCAATCGCGGTGCTCGGTTGTGGGTTCGAATCCTGGGGACGACGAGACCTTTGTCTGCGGTGTCCCTGAGCCAGGCGCCAAATGACTTTTCTTTCCTCTGCTCTGAGGTGACGGCCCACTAGTGTTACGTCCCAAATGTGTGTGTGTGTGTGTGTGTGGTGTTGTCTGTCTGTTTGTCCCTCTCCCCTCTGTTTCTATACTTCCTGTCTCGCTCCCAGGTATTGGTTCGTCCTCCTGTCCATCAACGTTGTCCTTCCACCAATGGCGTCCCCAGGCTGTCATCCGTCGTCCAATTAGAGGGGGCGTGTCTCTGAATTTAAACCTGCCGCTCCATCTTCTGAGAGATAGGAAGGAGGAGGCGGAGGTAGTCGCAGGCGTTGATGATTGTGTTTGTTAAAGTTTGGTTTGTGTTCTACGCTGTTCTTGCCTCGTGTTTGTTTGTCCTACCATTGTGTTTGTCTGTGGTTATCCCCCCGCAGGGGAGGGCGAGGTAGGCAGGTAAGTAGCCCATGGGTTCACACCTCCATCACGCAGGGTTGGCTCTGTCTATATACATTAGGTTAGCTTCACCCGGCGGGCGCCACCTCTTGTATGTTTTTGGGTTTAGGTTAAGCAGGCAAGACGGATAGTTAGTTAAATAAATAGACTTGGTAGTTAGTACAGGTAGGGTTAGCACTATAGTCTGGGGGGGTGTGTTTTGCTTCTGTTCATTCCTTTGGTGCCGTTGGGTGTCCTCCCCTTAGTCTCGTTGTGTTTGTTAGTATTATTATTATACTTGTAATTAAATCCTCCTTGTTGGTTGCCATATATAAAGTTGTCCTCGTAGTTTGTGTTGCACTACCCCACAGCACCAGCGGTTCCCAGCATTACATGCACATACAGTATGTTAGGTATCCCCCTCCCATCTACACCTAGACGTGCCGTCTGGGAGGGGAACACTAGGCTTGGCCGGTTTTGTGTGTTTGCCTTTTTGTGTGTTTGTTGTGTTCTTTGTGTTTTCCTGCTGGAGCTTAATTGCTTGCACCAGGGCGGAGGTGTAACCAATTAAACCAATGAAGCCGTTCCTCCGCTATAAGAGCATGGCTGCCCCTCCTCTGGTGCAGCAGACCTGTCTGGGAACGCTGGCCAGGAGACGCGTGGTTTGTGAGAGGCTCAAGTCCACTTGTTTGTGTGAACCGTTGAATGCTGGATTGTTGGAACGTTTGGTAAAGCCTTGGTGGCTCGTTGTCCGTTGGGAATAAACTATGTTGGTATGTTTACTTCGTCTTTTCTCCCTTTTTGTTGTTCCTCTCACCCTGTGGGTGTAACAGGGATGAAGATTTCAGAAAATCCTATAAAAAGGTGACCTTTGACTTGTAGGGTCACACGTGTCCATGTTTGAGGTTAGCATACTCTCTTCCAAATATATATTTTAGAGATGATTTACTGTGTATATATGCATGAGTAAAGTTTGAGTTGTTTTGGTCGGTGATGGTGTGTAGCAGGAGAACTTTATCTCCCTAAATTAGATTCTTATCAGCTTCCTGCTCAACACTTGAGTCATAAAGAAATCTCATGAAAGATTGTAATGGCTTTTAAGTAGCTCATACTGCTGACAATAATGACCCTAAAACAACCACGCATAATAAAGGTGCATCAATCTGACAACTTTATGAAGCTACAGGTGAGCTACGTTAGCCTACGGGTGAATGTGAAGCTACAGGTGAGCTACGTTAGCCTACAGGTGAATGTGAAGGTACAGGTGAGCTACGTTAGCCTACAGGTGAACGTGAAGCTACGTTAGCCTACAGGTGAATGTGAAGGTAAAGGTGAGCTACGTTAGCCTACAGGTGAATGTGAAGGTACAGGTGAGCTACGTTAGCGTACAGGTGAATGTGAAGGTACAGGTGAGCTACGTTAGCGTACAGGTGAATGTGAAGTATGGGAGATATTTTCCAGTACATTATTAAGAATGTCTTGCCAATATGCTGTGTGTGCGTATTAAGTGTGGAGAAATACAGAGAACAACTAGAGACACACATGTTTACTTATGTTTATATTGAATGATCTTTGCTTCTAACATGTTCACGTTGAAAGCTCCTTGCATCTAACATGCATATGAGGACTAAATGTGCAAGGCAGAGAGCAGACTGAATGTCCGGAGATGGACGTGAGCCAAGCTAAACGATACTATCTTGTACAGGATGCAGGAGGAAGAAATCACGTATGGTGCTGTCTTGTGCCTGGTACGGAAAGAGGGGGAGTATACGTATGGTACTCATCACAGTATCCACAAGGGTTGGAGTGTATAAGCATGATTTATGTAATACAGTGTAATCCGCTTATAGTGATCACGGATATAGTGATCAACCGCTTATATGGATCAAAAAGCCTGGGACGGAATCGTTCCTATACAAACACTGTTTAAATAATTCGCTTATAGCGATCAAGCAGTCCGCTTATAGTGATCATTTTGGGTCCTTTTATACAGAACATATGTTGGAGAAATTAATAAATTACGGTAATTTAGAGCGGCTCGCGCGAAGACGTGCTGCATGCACATCACGAGCACCTCGCGCGCACCTCGCACACCATGTCGGGTAAAAGAAAGTCACTTTCTCTGAACGAAACACGGAGACTCGTCGAAGCTTCCAGTAGCCTACTGTAGTGTATTTGATTTATAGCGACACAGTGCAGTGCTGTCATTTAATTTGCTGTTTGAATCGCGTTTCAAGCAGCTGGACTGTAACGTTAATGTACGGACTGTACAGTATTGTTCAGTTAACTTGCTGTAATAAAATCCAGTAAATAGCAAAGCTGTCCGTTTCATTACTTTATACATGTATTAATGTATTATATATACAAATGTCAATTGGATGGTAATCAGCATAAAAAATAAAGAAAATTAGAAAATTTCGGTTATAGTAATCAACCGCTTATAGTGATCAATTTGACCCGGACAAACGTGATCACTATAAGCGGATTACACTGTATTGGGTATAAAGGACAGAGCCGGAGAAGGGTGCGGCGGTCTTCTCTGCAGATTTGACTCAGGCTTGGTGTCACTATTGGCTGTGGCAAATAAAGTCTTTAACTTTCAAACTTTGGTCTTCCTGATCACCCTCTTACGAATGTCAGAGTATAGGTAAAATCCACGACAGAAGCTACAGGTGATAAGGTGAAGCTCCCCCCTGTTACTCATTACAGGCTGAAATTGCCTGATCAGCTTTTTATGAGATGTGGACTTGAGGAGCAGAAGATCTTTCCCACTCGGTGTTTGGATGCCAACATGGACTCTGTGTGGAGAACCATTCCTCTCGTGGGGCTTTTACTGCTTCTAACGGTACTGAATGTTTATGTTTATTTACAAATCATGTTTAAATGTAATTTCATTTAATTTAGTTTTGACAACGTACTGCTGCTGTTGCACTTTTCTTTCAGGTCAATGCGGCCCCACAAGGTTATGGTCGGTAGCCTACAAAGTTTATAATTTATATTTATATATTTTTAATTACTGCATGTCAACTCAACTGTATTCAGAGTTAGCATCATGTGTGTGTGTGTGTGTGTGTGTGTGTGTGTGTGTGTGTGTGTGTGTGTGTGTGTGTGTGTGTGTGTGTGTCAGGAGGGGATGCAGATGCAGGTGAACTACGAGATGACATCCCAGAGATCAACAAAGGTCCGCAGACGAACTCAACTCTTAACGAGACTCCAATCTAACTCAACTAACTCACCTGTCATGGATGTGATTCTAACTGTCATACGATCCGTTCTGGTTCTGCAGATTTGGACCACCTGTTCCAGGGAGACATCGCCGGGGATGTGAGCGTTTTTAGTTGATGTTTG
Source organism: Coryphaenoides rupestris (assembly GCA_002895965.2). Taxonomy (NCBI): domain Eukaryota; kingdom Metazoa; phylum Chordata; class Actinopteri; order Gadiformes; family Macrouridae; genus Coryphaenoides; species Coryphaenoides rupestris. Next base: position 79,951 of record PIJE02001820.1, read on the forward strand.
TGGAACTGTATTTGTACCTGGATGTGGTTTATAGACCTGGCTGTTAGTATATGTGACAGCAGTAGCTCAGGGGCTAGAACGGCTGTCTGGCAACTAGAAGGTTGCTGGTTTGATCTCGGCTCCACCTATCCAAGTGTGGAGGTGTCCCTGAGCGAGACACCACCTAACCCTACCTGCTCCTCCTAGCTTAAGTGTGGAGGGTGTCCCTGAGCGAGACACCACCTAACCCTACCTGCTCCTCCTAGCTAAGTGTGGAGGTGTCCCTGAGCGAGACACCACCTAACCCTACCTGCTCCTCCTAGCTAAGTGTGGAGGTGTCCCTGAGCAAGACACCACCTAACCCTACCTGCTCTCCTCCTAGCTAAGTGTGGAGGTGTCCCTGAGCAAGACACCACCTAACCCTACCTGCTCCTCCTAGCTAAGTGTGGAGGTGTCCCTGAGCAAGACACCACCTAACCCTACCTGCTCCTGACGTGTTGGTTGTTACCTGCATGGTTGACACCGCCGTCGGTGTATGAATGGGGTGAATGTGAGGCAATACTGTAAAGCACTTTTGGATAAAAAGCGATATAGAAATACAATCTCTTACCATTTGCTGTGTGTGTGTGTGTGTGTGTGTGTGTGGTGTGTGTGTGTGTGTGTGTGTGTGGTGTGTGTGTGTGTGTGTGTGGTGTGTGTGTGTGTGTGTGTGTGTGCTGCAGCCCAAGAGAAACGCCATCCTGGATGAGACCATGCGCTGGACATTCCCCATCCCCTACATCCTGACCGACTCCTTAGGTGAGAGGTTCAAAACCCCATGGAAACCGACTCACCCATGAGCAAGCTGTCCTACTGACCGCTGCCCTCCCCCCCCCTCACCCTACAGACCTGAACGCCAAGGGGTCATCTCCAGGCCATGGAGGTCTACCGGCTCAAGTCCTGCGTGGATTTCAAGCCCTACGAAGGAGAGGCCAACCACTTGTCCTTCACCAAGCTGTCGGGGTCCGTGTTGAGCAACTTTACGACACAACGCAACATTTAGAGCAGAACCTACAAGTTAATCGACGACATCTAATACCTGCGCCTTCAATAAGAGTTAAAGAGTTAAAACTTTACAATATTAATACCAACACACAATTAGTATCGTATTAGGAGTATAAGTTTAGTATTTCACATCTTTGGACGCCCATGGCTCACACCATGAAGACATTAAACTAATAAAAACGACAAAACTAAAATAAAACTAGAATGGAATTGGAGTCAGATGACAGTTTGACGAATACTTTCATGTTTGTGTTGGATACGTTGCAGCTACGATAGTATTACTGTCGTTACCAGTCTGATGGTACTGCAGATGGTATACTGTCGTACCAGTCTAGATGGTACTGACGAGGGTATTTACTGTCGTACCAGTCTGATGGTACTACGATGGTATTACTGTCGTACCAGTCTGACGGTACTACGATGGTATTACTGTCGTACCAGTCTGATGGTAGTACGATGGTATTACTGTCCTACCAGTCTGACGGTACTACGATAGTAATACTGTCGTACCAGTCTGAGTATTACTGTCGTACCAGTCTGATGGTACTACGATAGTATTACTGTCGTACCAGTCTGAGTATTACTGTCGTACCAGTCTGATGGTACTACGATGGTATTACTGTCGTACCAGTCTGATGGTACTACGATAGTATTACTGTCGTACCAGTCTGAGTATTACTGTCGTACCAGTCTGATGGTACTACGATGGTATTACTGTCGTACCAGTCTGATGGTACTACGATAGTATTACTGTCGTACCAGTCTGAGTATTACTGTCGTACCAGTCTGATGGTACTACGATAGTATTACTGTCGTACCAGTCTGAGTATTACTGTCGTACCAGTCTGAGAATTACTGTCGTACCAGTCGACATAAAGTAACTGTCGTACCAGTCTGTATTACGTCGTTACCAGTCTGTAGTAATGGTATTACTGTCGTACCAGTCTATGGTACTACGATAGTATTACTGTCGTACCAGTCTGACATGTATACGTCGTATCTGATATCTTATTACTGTCTACCAGTCTGATGCACTCGTATTACTGTCGTACCAGTCTGATGGTACTACGATGGATTACTGTCGTACCACTAACGGTATACGATGGTATTACTGTCGTACCAGTCTGAATGGTTACACGATAGTATTACTGTCGTACCCAGTCTTGAGTATTACTGTTGTACCAGTCTTGAATGGTACTACGATGGTATTAATGTCGTACCCAGTCTGATGCGTACTACGATAGTATTACTGTCGTACCAGTCCTGAGTATTACTGTCGTACCAGTCTGATGGTACTACGATAGTATTGACTGTCGTACCAGTCTGATGTACTACGATAAATACTGTCGTACCAGTCTGGTATTACTGTCGTACCAGTCTGATGGTACTACGATAGTATTACTGTCGTACCAGTCTGATGGTACTACGATAGTAATACTGTCGTACCAGTCTGAGTATTACTGTCGTACCAGTCTGATGGTACTACGATGGTATTACTGTCGTACCAGTCTGACGGTACTACGATGG
>PIJE02001820.1:85000-99826 GCA_002895965.2 Coryphaenoides rupestris
CTACTGACATGCTCCACCCACATACTGGCAAGCCCCACCCACACACTGATAAGCCCTGCCCACACACACACCTACTGACATGCTCCACCCACATACTGGCAAGCCCCACCCGCCCACTGATAAACCCCGCCCACACACCAACTCGCTGTATTATCATATATTAATATTATTACAGATGATTAAGATCTGTTCAACAGTGAGAGGGTCTGACCCCTGTGTGACCCCTGACCCCAGATGGGGCGGGGCCCTGGCAGAGGCCGAGCCTCGCCTCCGGGGCCACCTGGGACCCCGCCTGCGAGTGTTACCGCAGCCACGACTGGGGCTGGAGCACCTTCATCTCCCACACGCAGCTGAAGAGGAGGAGCTTCCTGAAGAACAACGACCTCATCGTCACGGCCGACTTCAACGGTACCTGTTGGCTTCCTATTGACCTCTGACCCCCCCACCCCCAGCCTTCACCTCTGACCTCTGACCTCTCTGACTGCTTCAGTTTAAAACAAAACAAATTTCTATTTGTTCTAGTGGTTACCTGTGCTCTGGTACAAAATACGAATAAAAATAGAAATAAAATAATATGAATGTGATGTAATAAATAATAAACATATGTGGTGGTCCTGCCAGACCTGACGCCCCTCCTCCACACCGAGGTGCCCGTCAAGCCAGCCGCGCAGCGTGATGACATCACACGCAGGGACGATGAGGTCATCGTCATCGCGGGGGAGGAGCCAGCCAGAGAGCATGAGAGGGCGGGGCCTCGGGAGCGCCGGTCGGCCCACGGGGACCCCTGCTCCCCCAACCCCTGCCTCAACCGCGGAGTGTGTGTCCCCGCACACACCGGCGCCACCTGCAGGTGGGTGTGGGTGTGTGTGTGTGTGTGTGTGTGTGTGTGTGTGTGTGTGTGTGTGTGTGTGTGTGTGTGTGTGTGTGTGTGTGTGTGTGTGTGTCTGGTAACAGAATCTTAATATTAATAATATCACTGTTATAACATGTGGTCAACATCAATAATATCACTGTTATAACATGTGCTTATAACATATTAACAAGTAATAATAACATTATGACAACATTATGTTATAACAGGTGTGCGTCGGGGCGCGCCACCTTCTACACCGGCGAGACGTGTCACATGATGCGTTTCCATGGCGACGTGCTGGGCGTTCTGATCGGTGGTGCCGTGGGGACCGTCGCCATGACGATCTCCATCCTGGCGGTGGTCAGGAGGAGGGCGTCGGACGGCCTCTGAACCCGTCAGGTTTTCCCATCATGCAACACTCTGGAAGTGTGATGTGTAGTTTTGAGACTGTCAGGACATAAAAGAACCTAAAAGTCAGCATAATAAATCAGATTATAATATAATGATCATATAATCTACAGTATGGGTAAATATGACTCAGATTGCTGCAGGAGCTTTGATCCATCATACCCTGACCTATATACCCTGACCCCTGACCTCCATACCCTGACCCCTGACCTCCATACCCTGACCTATATACCCTGACCCCTGACCTCCATACCCTGACCCCTGACCTCCATACCCTGACCTATATACCCTGACCCCTGACCTCCATACCCTGACCTATATACCCTGACCTCCATACACTGACCTCTATACCCTGACCTCTAGACCCTGACCCCTGACCTCCATGCCCTGACCTATATACCCTGACCCCTGACCTCTATACCCTGAACTCTATACCCTGACCCCTGACCTCTATTCCCTGACCTCCATACCCTGACCTCTGTACCCTGACCTCTATACCCTGACCCATGACCTCTATACCCTGACCTCCATACCCTGACCTCTATACCCTGACCCCTGACCTCTATACCCTGACCTCTATATTGTGACCTCCATACTCTGACCTCTATACCCTGACATATATACCCTGACCTCAACACCGAGACCCTCTCTAAATCTCCTTCCCAACCCTGGGGCTGGTCTTCCGTGGGCCTGTGTGGTACATCGGCGTCTTCATGATATTAACGTGTTTTATATCAACATGTCTGCGGTGAAGTTCCTTTTCTCGCCACCAGGAGGCTAGCGGTCTGTAGCCACCCGCTAGCGGTGTGAGCGGAGCGACGCAAGAAGGGTCTCAGGCAGGCGCCCCGCATTCAGACAGAACAAACTTTATTGACACACCACATTCAGACAGAACAAACTTTATTGTCAGCATTGAAGTGCTCCTCATATATTGATTGTACATTATTGATCTACAGAATAAAACGAGACGGGAATAAATATCATGTCTATTTTCTGACCATTAATCGTATTATTATGCATTCTTTTTACAAATCGGCGTAGGCTGTTGTCTAAGCCTATGTAATAACAACATTAAAACTATGATAATATAATCTATTAATTATTGAGACGTTGCCTACCATGACTGAGTAGAGTCTCATACTGGGCCTCATTTGATCTAAACAGCAGATATCAAAATACTCGTCAGGTCCTTCATGACAGGATGCTGATTTACACCGTTTATTGAAATCACTTCAATTCAAATGAAATGCAGCCGTCATTTTATTGTGTACTTTGTGTGTCCTGTACAAAACATTTTTACAGTCTCTATGCAAGTAAACACACTGTGTACATCTCTTTGTAAAATACTACTATATATATATACATGTCTACAGTTTAGTTGCAGCTTCTACTAGAACTATACATATATCCATCAAATATAACAGTGTACTACTACGTGACAAACTAGCGGACTGTCGGGTTTCTGAAGCATCGGTCCTGTAAAGTGGGTTGGTTCACCTCCTCCTCCTCTTCCTCCTCCTCCTCTTCCTCTTCCTCCTCCTCCTCTCCTGCTGTCCTGCGGTCTCCTGTTGTATAATCATACAGACATATGACAAGGTGCAACTAACACCACCTCCACCTCCATCACCTCCACCACCTCCACCTCCAACACCTCCTCCACCATCACCACCACCACCACCACCACCACCTCCACCATTCCACACCCACCTCATTTCTTTGAAGTGTTGGTGGTATTTTTCGCACTCTTCTCGTCCGACGAGGTCTGGAGAGCAGAAGGAGAGAACATCAGAGTCTAGAGGCTGTCAGGGTGTGTAGATGTTCTGCTGACTGGACCTAACCCTAACCATTACCCTAACCATTACCCTAACCCTTACCTTGGACATGATTATCTTGAGCACCTCCTCTCGTACCTGCCGTCGGGGGCAAAAACCGAAAGAGAAATTAATGTTCTCGTCAACGTGGCGGAAATATGCGTGGACTGACATACAGTAAGTACATCAGCAGAACACATTCAGAAGAAGAGTGTTCGGACCGTACCCTTTGTTCTGCAAGAACCCCCGTCAAGAATAGAAATAAGCCCTGTGGAGACAAGGTCAGAGTTAACGGAAAAGAATGCTTTAGACAAATACAAAGTACTTTTTTCTGTACAGTATCCCTAGCTGTCTTATTCTACATGTTGACATGTAAAGAGTCCTTTAAATGTTTGGACACTTTAATTTTTATTTAATAAAATGTTTCGCTTAAATCTGGGGGAACAAATGATGAGGCTGGAGCAGCAGATCAGGGTTAGGGGCGGTTTGCTCAAGGATGCCGACAGCTCGGGGATCAAACCGACAACCTTCTGGCCGCAGTGCTCCTCTCCGTGATACCTGGAAGGTGTTGAGGATGGTGAAGGCGTAGTGGATGAAGATGACGAAGAAGGGCTGCGTTGTTCCATCGACGGAGTCCTCCTCCTCCATGTCGCCCAGGAGCAGCTGGATGAAGCCCAGGATCCACGTGACCCCGAAGGCTGGCGTGAGGAACAGCACCACCTTCAGGATGCTCTTGGCAGTGTCTTTGTCTGATTTGTCGGAGGCGGTCGTCTTTGTGAGCGTGAGGATGACCACGACCATGGAGAAGAGGTTGGTGAGGACCACGACGCCCACGGGCAGCAGGAAGGCGTGGATGGACCCCCGCAGCAGACCGTTGTAGGTCAGCCAGCAGGTCTCCTTCTTCAGGTAGTCCCCGCCGGTGTACTCGTAGTACACGTAGGACGAGCCCACTATGAGCATGGGCAGCACGTAGCCCACGATGCTGGACAGGAACATGAAGACGCTCTTCCTCAGCGGGTTGAAGACGAAGATGAGCTGGTGGACGAGCATCACGCTGAGACACAGCATCCAGCAGAACATGGTGAGGAAGAAGAAGTGCTTGCAGACGGTGAACACCAGGCACATGGTCTCGCTGATCTTGTTGGGGAAGGCCGAGGCCAGGAAGCTGAGGTCAGCCAGCAGGAGGCTGATGGCGATGTTCACCAGCGACGTGTGGCGGAAGTGCGAGAGGTTGCTCTTGACGACGGCAGACCACACGAGGGCCTCGATGATGAGGAAGAGGAGGAGGGCGCAGATGGACACGCCCAGGCCCAGGTAGGTGAGCTCCTTCAGGAAGGGCAGATCCAGGGGGGTCTTGGACATCAGGGCCGAGAAGGGCGTCAGGTGAGTGCAACTGCAGACAGTTCGATTCCCATCGGCGCTTTTGTCCAACATGCAGCCCTCCTCGGACCACTGGTGCGACGTGATGTTCCAGAAGACGCAGCGGACCTTGTTGTAGTCTGGGTACTCCTTGGGGAAGTCCAGCTGGATGTCGATGTGCTTGTTGCTGCTGCTCTGCACCGTGGCCGACACCACCAGGCTCGCCGTCTTGCTCGGCTTGTAGTTGTTCTGCAGCTTCTCCGCCAGATTCCTCACCGCCATGGTCTTGATGATGCCCTGGCTCTTGCTCAGGTTGACGGCCACGCCGAACACGTCGGAGTTGCAGTCCTCGTCCTCCAGGCTGTCGCAGATGTTGAGCTGCAGGTTGTCGCTGAGGACCCCCTTGCTGTTGTTGGCCACGATGTTGTGCACCAGACCCTCCATGGACTCCAGGTAGTTGGAGGACATGGAGTTCCCCACGGTCGCGTTGACGGCGCCCCACGACTGGTTCAGCATGTTACTGGCTGCGCCGATCATATTCTGAAAGAGGAAAGACAACATCATCATGTGATCACCTCACCTGGTACCAGGAAGATCGCCTCACGTCCAGCAGGTACAGTGACTTGTTACAGAGAGCAAAAGCCTGGGTTTAAAGGTGCAACAAGTCATTGAGAAGCGAAGAAATGAATGAACCGGTTGAGAACAGCGGATTGCTGCTCTCAGGATGGCAGCAAAACGTCGCTCGTCTGCGCGTTCGCCGTCGCCGCACCGATAGATGGCGGTGTTGAGTTCAAACCGGCCGTAGGAACGTAGGTTGTCTGCGATTCATTGGCGTCTTAAGACTCATAAGTAGCGCACGACTCACAGGAAGTAGGGGCTCCTGGAGAGCGACGTTCTCTGAGGCCTGGGCCATGGTGGTGAGGATGTTGATGGAGACGCTCAGGTCAGCGATGTCCTCCTTGGAGCCCGAGTTCTTGATGGAAGCGTTCAGCAGGTTCCCAAAGATGCCCTCAGCCCCGCTCTGGGTCGCGCCAAAGCCTTGCTTAAAGTTCTGTGAAACATCATAGAGGGTTAATATTACTTGTTGTAGTTAGAGGTGATTAATATTACTAGCTGTAGTAAGACAGGGTTAGTTGAGGTGTAGGTTAGAGGCGGTTGATTACGTCGGCGTCGTTCATGACGTTGAACATGACGACGGAGACACACTGGAAGAACACCTCCAGCCAGGTGGAGCCCTCGCAGGTGCGCGAGGCGTAGCCCACCCGGCCCTCCTCGCAGGTGCGGTTGAACACGGTGGCTCCGGACGGCGCCCGGGGCCACGTCCGGCCGTCCTCCACCACCTCCTCGCAGAGCGGTGCCCCCGCTAACACCGGCACACAGGAGGTACGCACTACACGTCATACTGCTGCATTTCATTTATGTACTCGTGGAAGTACTCGTAGTAGTAGTACTTGTATGCGTATTCCTTTGTAGCAATACTTACAAGTACAAGTAAGTATTACCACAAATACTTCAAATAATACTACAGGTTATACTACAAGTAATACTACAAGTTATAGGTAATACTACAGGTAATACTACAATTAATACTACAGGTTATACTAGGTAATACTACAAGTACAAGTAAGTATTACTACAAGTAATACTTATAAAATAATACTATAGAATGTACTACATGTAATACTGCAAGTAATACCACATGTTATACAGTATTACAGAATGTACTACATGTAATACTGCAAGTAATACCACATGTTATACAGTATTACAGAATGTACTACATGTAATACTGCAAGTAATACCACATGTTATACAGTATTACAGAATGTACTACATGTAATACTACATATAATCCCTGCCAAGTGTACAGCGGGGCCTTGCGTGAAGGTAGTGTTTCCTTTATTTGAGATGTGTCGAGGTCAAAGGTCAAAGGTGACTCACGGTAAATGGCTGACATGTCCAGGCGCGTGGCTTTCTTCTGCTCCTTCTGGTTGAGGAAGGTGATGGTGACGTAGTGCGCCTCGTCAGTGGGCTTGCAGCTGATGGAGCTTTTGATCAGGTAATGCAGGCCGTCCATGAACTCTGCAGGAAGCTCTCGTTAGGTCAGCTGGGAAGAGACTTGTGTCCTGGGACTTGTGTGTGTTGGACCTGAGCCACGCTGGTCCACCATTTTGTATCGTGTCATCAGAAGAGAATGTACAAATCTGCTTCTCTGTATAGTGCACGACTTAATGCACCATCAAATAACTGCTGCAACTGATTTACGCACTATATACAGTATATGTAGATATATGTAGATATATATAGATATATAGATATATATAGATATATATAGATATATGTAGATATATATAGATATATATAGATATATATAGATATATATAGATATATGTAGATATATATAGATATATATAGATATATAGATATATATAGATATATGTAGATATATATAGATATATGTAGATATATATAGATATATATAGATATATATAGATATATGTAGATATATATAGATATATATAGATATATGTAGATATATAGATATATATAGATATATGTAGATATATATAGATATATATAGATATATGTAGATATATATAGATATATATAGATATATATAGATATATATAGATATATGTAGATATATATAGATATATATAGATATGGGTTCTTAATTCAAAGTATGAGCTGTTGAGGGGGTAAATGGTAAATGGGTTGTATTTCTATATCTCTTTTATCCAAAGTGCTTTACAGTGTTGCCTCACATTCACCCATTCATACACCGACGGCGGTGCCAACCATGCAAGGTAACAACCAACACGTCAGGAGCAGGTAGGGTTAGGTGGTGTCTCGCTCAGGGACACCTCCACACTTAGCTAGGAGGAGCAGGTAGGGTTAGGTGGTGTCTTGCTCAGGGACACCTCCACACTTAGCTAGGAGGAGCAGGTAGGGTTAGGTGGTGTCTCGCTCAGGGACACCTCCACACTTAGCTAGGAGGAGCAGGTAGGGTTAGGTTCTTACGCTCTGGCTGCAGTTCGCCACCCTGCTTGTCGCGGTACGTCCACGTGACCGTGTAGCCCTCGGTGGTGTTGGGGATGATGGTGGTCACCCGCACATCCACGGAGTCCTCGGCGGTCTTCTCTGAGCAGTCGATGGTGAGCGGGTCCACCAGCATCTCCACGGTGTCGGGCAGCAGCGCCACCGCCAGGCCCATCTGGGCGGTGTGCTGCACCGAGCCCTCCGAGAAGCCGCACTTGTAGACGCCTGCGGTGAGTTGGGGAGACGTGGTGAGTTGGGGGGGAGACGTGGTGAGTTGGGGAGACGTGGTGAGTTGGGGAGACGTGGTGAGTTGGGGAGACGTGGTGAGTTGGGGAGACGACGTGGTGAGTTGGGGAGACGTGGTGAGTTGGGGAGACGCGTGGTGAGTTGGGGAGACGAGGTGAGTTGGGGAGACGTGGTGAGTTGGGGAGACGTGGTGAGTTGGGGAGACGTGGTGAGTTGGGGAGACGTGGTGAGTTGGGGAGACGAGGTGAGTTGGGGAGACGTGGTGAGTTGGGGAGACGTGGTGAGTTGGGGAGACGTGGTGAGTTGGGGAGACGTGGTGAGTTGGGGAGACGTGGTGAGTTGGGGAGACGAGGTGAGTTGGGGAGACGTGGTGAGTTGGGGAGACGTGGTGAGTTGGGGAGACGAGGTGAGTTGGGGAGACGACGCGAGCGTTTAGCTGAGAGCTTCAGTTCCTCTTCTCTGTTCTGCGGTGGAACGAGCTGACGTCAGGGCGGCCGAGTCGCTCGCCAGCTTCCACAAGAGACTCAAGACCTGAGAGTTCACCTGGACTCTGCTTGACCCTCTCCTCACCCGACCACTAACCTGCATGTTTGTACGTCCTGGTGTTATTAATACTACTGAGTATTGTTCAGTATATTGTATGTTCTTAGATGTTGGTACTGCACTCAGAATGACACGTCTGCTCTTATCTCAGATATTATATATTATACTGTATATATATCATATTATATGTTATACTGTATATATATCATATTATATGTTATACTGTATATATATCATATTATATGTTATACTGTATATATATCATATTATATGTTATACTGTATATATATCATATTATATGTTATACTGTATATATATATATTATATGTTATACTGTATATATATCATATTATATATTATACTGTATATATATCATATTATATGTTATACTGTATATATATATATTATATGTTATACTGTATATATATCATATTATATGTTATACTGTATATATATCATATTATATGTTATACTGTATATATATACATATATATGTTATACTGTATATATATCATATTATATGTTATACTGTATATATATCATATTATATATACTGTATATATATCATATATGTTATACTGTATATCATATTATATTATACTGTATATATATCATATTATATACTGTATATATATCATATTATATATTATACTGTATATATATCATATTATATGTTATACTGTATATATATCATATTATATGTTATACTGTATATATATCATATTATATGTTATACTGTATATATATCATATTATATGTTATACTGTATATATATCATATTATATGTTATACTGTATATATATCATATTATATGTTATACTGTATATATATCATATTATATGTTATACTGTATATATATCATATTATATTATACTGTATATATATATTATGTTATACTGTATATATATCATATTATATGTTATACTGTATATATATCATATTATATGTTATACTGTATATATATTATATTATATTATATGTTATACTGTATATATATCATATTATATGTTATACTGTATATATATATCATATTATATGTTATACTGTATATATATCATATTATATGTTATACTGTATATATATATCATATGATATGTTATACTGTATATATATCATATTATATGTTATACTGTATATATATCATATTATATGTTATACTGTATATATATCATATTATATGTTATACTGTATATATATCATATTATATGTTATACTGTATATATATATTATATTATATGTTATACTGTATATATATCATATTATATGTTATACTGTATATATATCATATTATATGTTATACTGTATATATATATATATTATATGTTATACTGTATATATATCATATTATATGTTATACTGTATATATATATCATATTATATGTTATACTGTATATATATCATATTATGTTATACTGTATATATATATCATATGATATGTTATACTGTATATATATTATATTATATGTTATACTGTATATATATCATATTATATGTTATACTGTATATATATCATATTATATGTTATACTGTATATATATCATATTATATGTTATACTGTATATATATATTATATATATGTTATACTGTATATATATCATATTATATGTTATACTGTATATATATCATATTATGTTATACTGTATATATATATTATATTATATGTTATACTGTATATATATCATATTATATGTTATACTGTATATATATCATATTATATGTTATACTGTATATATATCATATTATATGTTATACTGTATATATATCATATTATATGTTATACTGTATATATATATTATATTATATGTTATACTGTATATATATTATATTATATGTTATACTGTATATATATATCATATTATATGTTATACTGTATATATATTATATTATATGTTATACTGTATATATATCATATTATATGTTATACTGTATATATATATATTATATGTTATACTGTATATATATCATATTATATGTTATACTGTATATATATCATATTATATGTTATACTGTATATATATATTATTATATGTTATACTGTATATATATATCATATTATATGTTCTTATCTCAGCTATTATGATATGTTATACTGTATATATATCATATTATATGTTATACTGTATATATATCATATTATATGTTATACTGTATATATATCATATTATATGTTATACTGTATATATATCATATTATATGTTATACTGTATATATATCATATTATATGTTATACTGTATATATATCATATTATATGTTATACTGTATATATATCATATTATATGTTCTTATCTCAGCTATTATGATATGTTATACTGTATATATATCATATTATATGTTATACTGTATATATATCATATTATATGTTATACTGTATATATATCATATTATATGTTATACTGTATATATATCATATTATATGTTATACTGTATATATATCATATTATATGTTATACTGTATATATATCATATTATATGTCATACTGTATATATATTATATTATATGTTATACTGTATATATATCATATTATATGTTATACTGTATATATATCATATTATATGTTATACTGTATATATATCATATTATATGTTATACTGTATATATATCATATTATATGTTATACTGTATATATATATTGCCATTGTATGTTGCTAGATTTAATATCCCTGTTTTATTAGCTCGTTCTAAACGTCTCTGCATTTCTTTAGGAGCTAGATTAAAGTATTCTTATTAGCTCGCATTTAAATGAATCTGCTTCACTTTATTTGCAATGATGTAAATGTTTGTTAGTTTATTAGCGAGTTTCAAAGGACCGCGTTACTTTACGAGCTCGATTTAAGTCTCTAGCTTTAAATATTTCAATGTTTATTTCCCGGAGATCTTTAAACGTCCCGGCTGTGTTCGTTTATTAGCTGCTTCCGACGTCTTCAAGTGCACACAAGTTGAGTTGAAACGTTTTCTCTGGTTATTTCTCAGCGATGTTCCCCGTCCCCCAGCGCCCCCCAGCCCCCCAGCGCCCCCCGCCCACGCCCCCCAGCCCCCAGCGCCCCCCCAGCCCCCCAGTGCCCCCCCAGCCCCAGCGCCCCCCCAGCCCTCCCCAAGTGCCCCCAGTACCCCCAGCGCCCCTCCCCCATTCCCCCTGCGCCCACCCAGCCTCCCCCCTTTTTCTCAGCGATGTTCCCCGTCCCCCAGCGCCCCCCAGCCCCCCAGCGCCCCCCCAGCCCCAGTGCCCCCCCAGCCCCAGCGCCCCCCCAGCCCATCCCAGCCCCCCCATGGTGTGGTCCTCACCTGCCCAGGTTCCCTTAACCTTTTGGAGGGTCAGCACCACGCAGGAGGGTCGCTCCGCAGTCCCGCAGCCCGAGGTGATCTGAGACACGCTGCCGTTGCCCAGCTCCGCAAACTCGTCCCCGCGGCTCAGGCTCCACACGGCGACGCTGGTGACCTCGTTGAAGGTGCAGGTCAGGACGGGCGTGGCCTCGTAGCACACCAACGGCCCCGCGGTGGACGTTATCTCCACCAGGCCTGCGTCAGGATCAAAACATCACTCCGTGACAATCCGTCCGTGACGGTTCCCTTCTTCACCTCATAGCGTCCGTCTCGGGCTATCGTCTCTCAACGCTCGCCGCTGATGCTGGTGACTGACCCACGGTATCCATCACGATGTCCGCGCCCAGGTCCATCTCCAGGTTGCCGAGTACCTCCAGGAGCTTCCACGTCTCGAACACCGCGCTCACGTTGGCCTCGAAGTCGGCGATGTTGTCGCTGGGGGAGCAGACACAGTTAGCTGTGTTCTACTGGCTTCTAGATCTCCTTTAAATGTAAGTGAACCCCCCTTTCAAAATCATTAAAGGTCATTAAGGAGCAGGTAGGGGTTAGACAGTACAGAGACGGGTCATTAAGGAGCAGGTAGGGGTTAGACGGTACAGAGACAGGTCATTAAGGAGCAGGTAGGGGTTAGACGGTACAGAGACAGGTCATTAAGGAGCAGGTAGGGGTTAGACAGTACAGAGACAGGTCATTAAGGAGCAGGTAGGGGTTAGACGGTACAGAGACAGGTCATTAAGGAGCAGGTAGGGGTTAGACAGTACAGAGACAGGTCATTAAGGAGCAGGTAGGGGTTAGACAGTACAGAGACAGGTCATTAAGGAGCAGGTAGGGGTTAGACAGTACAGAGACAGGTCATTAAGGAGCAGGTAGGGGTTAGACAGTACAGAGACAGGTCATTAAGGAGCAGGTAGGGGTTAGACAGGTACAGAGACAGGTCATTAAGGAGCAGGTAGGGGTTAGACAGTACAGAGACAGGTCATTAAGGAGCAGGTAGGGGTTAGACAGTACAGAGACAGGTCATTAAGGAGCAGGTAGGGGTTAGACGGTACAGAGACGGGTCATTAAGGAGCAGGTAGGGGTTAGACGGTACAGAGACAGGTCATTAAGGAGCAGGTAGGGGTTAGACGGTACAGAGACAGGTCATTAAGGAGCAGGTAGGGGTTAGACAGTACAGAGACAGGTCATTAAGGAGCAGGTAGGGGTTAGACGGTACAGAGACAGGTCATTAAGGAGCAGGTAGGGGTTAGACAGTACAGAGACAGGTCATTAAGGAGCAGGTAGGGGTTAGACGGTACAGAGACAGGTCATTAAGGAGCAGGTAGGGGTTAGACAGTACAGAGACAGGTCATTAAGGAGCAGGTAGGGGTTAGACAGTACAGAGACAGGTCATTAAGGAGCAGGTAGGGGTTAGACAGTACAGAGACAGGTCATTAAGGAGCAGGTAGGGGTTAGACAGTACAGAGACAGGTCATTAAGGAGCAGGTAGGGGTTAGACAGTACAGAGACAGGTCATTAAGGAGCAGGTAGGGGTTAGACAGTACAGAGACGGGTCATTAAGGAGCAGGTAGGGGTTAGACTGTAGACAGGTCTGTACCTCTGTAGTACCGTGATGTTCAAGTTCTCAAAGCCGTTCAGATTCTTCAGGCCAGTGAGGAGCTGTGAGAGGAACAGCCGCAGACGTAACAAATACAAATACAAACGTAGATATTGTGATTGAGTATAAATGACAGAATAGTCCCCGGGTCACCTTCTCTTCCGCCGCCGCGTCCCACACGCCCACGCTCATCGTCACGGTCCCCACGATCCCAACTGCGAAGAGGGAGGAGTCTCAGTGGTACTGTACTGTAACTACGTTCATTTACGGTCGAGTCCTGCGTTTAAGTATAAATCTGAGGTAGTTTAATACTCAATGCTTTGCTTGAGTGCTTCTTATCTCTGATACTTTTTCTCTCCTGCATATTGTGTACTTTAAGTATTTTGATGGCAATACTTAAAACTTGACTTTTACTTAACGATGACGACCGTGTACCTTGGAACTTGGGGATGCACAGCGTGCTGAAGTAGTCGGTGATGGGTTTTGTGCAGGTGTCGGCCGAGCAGCAGGTGGTCGTGTTGTAGCACACCTCGTTGGTCCACATGTAGCCCGGGCCGCAGTCACACTTGATCACCTCGCCCAGGATCAGGCAGTCTGCAGACAAACAACAACAACAACAACAACAACACATCCTCATTTATTTACCTCATATTATATTTCACACGTCTGCGTTCATAAAAAGCTTCTCAGCGTCGCACAACGCAGTCACAAACTTTACAACTTCAGTCGCTAGTTTCCTCTACAAAAGCATCTCAGTGGACCTTTTTATAAAAGAGGTTTTAGGATGTAATGGTTGAATGTTTAATGAACGAGGTGCTGGGTGGGCGTGGTCGGGGCGCTGGGTGGGCGTGGTCGGGGTGCTGGGTGGGTGCTGGGTGCGTGGTCGGGGTGCTGGGTGGGCGTGCTCAGGGTGCCCCCACCGTGACTGTGGTGGGTGCTGGGTGGGTGCTGGGTGGGAGTGGTCGGGGTGCTGGGTGGGCGTGGTCGGGGTGCTGGGTGGGTGCTGGGTGGGCGTGGTCGGGTGCTGGGTGGGCGTGGTCAGGGTGCCCCCACCTGACACCAGCTCTGACTGCTGCACGGTGAGCAGTTGCGTGCCGACCTCCAGGTCAGTGCTGCTCAGCAGAGACAGGATGGTGTCCGTCTCCAAGGTGATGTTGCTCTCCACCATGACCTCAGCCAGGAACACGTCTGGGGAGGTCAGATGTACTGTTAGATGTACTATAGTGTAATATATGTAGTATAGTGTAGTATATGTAGTATAGTGTAGTATAGTGTAATATATGTAGTATAGTGTAGTATAGTGTAATATATGTAGTATAGTGTAATATATGTAGTATAGTGTAATATATGTAGTATAGTGTAGTATAGTGTAATATATGTAGTATAGTGTAATATATGTAGTATAGTGTAATATATGTAGTATAGTGTAATATATGTAGTATAGTGTAATATATGTAGTATAGTGTAATATATGTAGTATAGTGTAATATATGTAGTATAGTGTAATATATGTAGTATAGTGTAGTATAGTGTAATATATGTAGTATAGTGTAATATATGTAGTATAGTGTAATATATGTAGTATAGTGTAATATATGTAGTATAGTGTAATATATGTAGTATAGTGTAATATATGTAGTATAGTGTAAT
>PIJE02001821.1:0-38847 GCA_002895965.2 Coryphaenoides rupestris
TATATACGGTAGTTTGTAGTTTATTCCACTCCAGTCTCCAGTCTGTTTGAGTGTTGTCAAAGCCAAATTGAGTTTGTGGTCAACAAAAAGCAATATATTCAGCGAGCTCAATGAGAAAAGCAGAAGAGTAGGGGGGTAGAACCAAGACCGGGCCCTACCTGTGTCCCAAAAGGAATGATGTGGTTGCTTTGTTATTAATATCACACAGAGTAGACTATTTGATGTCTTAAGCGTATAAAATGTGTTACATTTGACTGAATATTTGTGTTACCCGCTGAATACGCCAAAAAACAATTACATTTTGATGTCACGCATCGTAAATTGTTATTCATTTCATCCAGGCAACAGGTTTGTACGGGAAAATAGACTTTAATTGCAGTACATTGATATTGGTCCCCGCACAGACTTGAGTGACATGCAGATAATTGGAGACAAAAGTGGAGACTCCATGAGTGGGCGGGTGAGTTCGACATTTTAGTTAGACTATTCATGATTTCTTATGAGCGATCGGGAAATAAGATTGGTTCGTATAGGTGGAACATTATTCAAATCAAATATTTTAGCAATGCATTTAGATGACGTTGTTCTTGTTTTACACGCTACCGGGCATCACGTGAGGAAATGATCCAATCTGTGACAATCTGACGTCATGACGTGTGAAGGTGCTTGTTTATCACAACTCATATGAACACAGGCTTCCATGTCTCAGAGGACAAACTGTAACACCGTCATTACAATTCAGTCAATACTTACTTAAATATGCATATTTTTGTGGGTATGCATTCAGTGTATATAATTGCCTCGTTAACAGATGGTAATATTTAATTGTATTCCATAGCAGTTAACAACTCCGCACCGGCAGAATTTAAATTCTATGTGCACGGCATAATTTGTGAACTGTGTGTAAAGTATGCATGTACGGATATAAACAGATAGGCAGAGAGACAGGGAGATAAATAGATAGATAGATGTATTTGTTGACTTCGACAAACACTTGACTTCTCGTGTTTATTTCGAGAGGCTAACCATTGTTCCTGATTCCCGATAGTTACTCCGCACTCTTCCCCGCTGTCTCTTTGTTACACGGCTGGCAGCAAAAACAAGACACTCTCAGACACTCCGATGCGGATTCTGTTCTCGGCCTCACCTGGTAGTCACTCCACGAGAAGCGTCTGCTCGTGCTCACCGCGAGCGTTCAATCAGCTGCACGAGATCCGAGACCAGTACGACATATTGACACATAGTTGTGTGTGTGTGTGAATTCAAGTGGGTGTTACCAGACCCCACACGCATTGTCAATACTGCTCACAACGGCGCGTTAACGATGAACAGGGCTGCACATAAAGGCACATAAAGCATGGAGCATTTATCATGTGTGAATGCCCCATTACGTGAACAAAGCACAACATGCACGGCTCGTGCAAAGTGTCTGTAAGCAGTGTGTGTGCATAATAGCTCTTTACATACTTAGCTAATGCAGTGTGGTCGCTAGATAGATGGGCAACTTGTGTGCAACGCAGAACCACGCCGTACTGCGGTTGATGCAATACATCCATAATTTGCTGGTCTTTGAGTCAATTATGGCCTATTGTGATAGTTACGATTACAATGATTTCTAATCTAACCTAATAGCCGTTGGTTTTTAGCGATCGCACGAGAGCAAGTTATTCACAAAGCACAAATGCGACCAGGTAAAGGTAGGCGGTTTCCCTCTCAGAACGCTGATAATATTAATAATAGCCGCGTGCGTTTAATGACACCAGATTATTTATGCGGCACGTTCCGGTGGGGAAAAAACGGCGGCAACACCTTTGCACTCATTACCTCATCCGAGTTATCCGCGCAGTCGTAGTCTCCGTCGCAGCGGAAGAGGGACGAGATGCAGCCTCCGTTGGAACACGGGAAGCCTTTGTGATTACACGTGACTGGCTCTGAGTCGGAGAAAAACAAACAAAGAACAAACAAACAAAACAAAACAAAACAACAAGGACAACAATGAAGAAAAGCAGCAGCAGCAGCAGCAACGGCACCGCCACAACGGCAGCCATTTCGTAAACAGTAAAACGACACAGTATTGATTTAACAGCAATACTGTGTATTGTTTTAACAGCAAAAAATAAAATCACTTGCATCATCCCCGTAGATAAATTTTCCCGCCAAACCAGCCCTCGAATCCCCCCCCCCCCCCCCCCCGTCCCCAAGAATCGGCTCAGAATCCACTCACAATTTGTTCGCTAATTAGAGTCGTTCCCGCATTGGAATTGGAGTTAACCGGCGAGGCTGCTCAGCATGCAAATACATTCAGAGCCCTCCCCAAAGCCAAAAATCTGGCAAGTGCCATTGCACCCGTTTAGAGCGCACTGGCGTCCCCGAGGACGACATTAAGACGTATTTAAACAGCTGCATCTGATGGTGCGGGGGCCCGCATCCCTTCTTCTTCCTCTTGTTATCACGTGCATTGTTATCCCAGCGCAGAATGTGTGTGTTGAGGCGCGGCGCAAAAAGGACAGTGCTCCCAGCAGGCTTTGCAGTGCAATCTGATTTGCAGCCTCCTTCGCTGTCAGCCGGGTGGGCGCGCGGGGGGGGGGGGGGGGGGGGGGGGGGACCTGCTTAATTCTGTACCGTCGTCCGACACTTGACTGGCCTTTATTTGCATTTTAAGTGACATTAATAGGTATTGGGAATAAGCGCCTAATAAATCACACCGGGGCCCGTGCGCACACACACACACACACACACACACGTGCGTACAGTAGCCTAGAGCAGGCATTCCCGTGCACGTGTCCTGAGAAGGCGTGTGCGTATAACGGGGGGGGCTGGTGGGGGGGTTATGTGTTGTGAACAATTCTCGGGAAAGAGGCAGGACGCATAGGTGAGTAAAGTATTGAGTGTTATCTAGGAGGTCATGTGAAGTGATTCCCCCGTGTGAGAAAGTCGTGACAAAAAGACACACGCACCACACACACACACACACACACACACACACACACACGTCACAGAGAACACAATCGCATTCTCAGGTGAATTGTCCTCATTACCGGAAGCCAGGGCATCGGCGACTAACACACACATCGGCAACACACCTCACACGCGGTGAGAAAGCGCAGCCGTGCAGTACGAGTACACACGCCGAGGGGTGGGAGAACATCCCCCCCGCTGGAGACGGCGGGGGGTGTCTCGAAAAACGGACCCAACGGCAGCGACGGCGCGAGCGTAGGGTGAGCTCGCTGGAGAAGGGGGTGCTCGCCGAGGGGAGACGCAAAGGAATTATCATCAAATACACTCAGGTGCACTCATTTAGACATATCAAAAAATGTAGATTAAAAAACATATCGCTTTAATCTGTATTTTATACAGTCCACGTGCATTCCGCCCACACAGGAGCTTGGCTGATTTGACTTTATGCAGGATACACATTCTAAAAATGTTAATGTTATCTGCATTGGGGGAATATGTAAACGTGTAATGTATCCAGTTGAATTGCGTTTTAGTTTAGGCACTCGGGTACTTTGCAATTAGATTGATTGTGTAGAGGCTATTGACCGAGCGACGGCTCCATAGAGAGGACGGCTTGGCTTGGAAGCCCCGCCTCCTGGGCAGGTATACACACACACACAGGACTCATAACGATGATCGCGTCTTTTGTTCACCGCGTCACACCGCAGATCCAGAGCATCTCTTGAATATTCATTGTTTTCTAACTTGGCGGGCGTCCGTTATGTCAAACTTTGTCGAACGCGTGGGGAACTCAACAGCAAATCCCGGGACCGGCCCCGACCTGAGAACGTTGGCTGAACAAACGTATATTTGTACGGCCTCTAACAAACAAAAAAAATCAACAACAACAACAACAACAACAGACAACACCGAACACATGACCGCCACACACAGCACAACGAAAGTCTTCCGACTTTTCAATTAATTACCCTGCTCCAAAACATTGCCAAAATAGATAACAACATAAGAGATAATCTATTTCTAAGATGTCGGAAAAATGTCTGCAGAACGATTTTCGTTTACATGATATTTGTGTCATTGTTTGCGATTTTTGCTTGAAGAGTAATCGTGTACCGGAGTACACGTTTATACACGGCCAATGGTAAATGGATTGCATTTATATAGCGCTTTTATCCAAAGTGCTTTCCATTATAGCCTCACATTCGGCAGTGTCAGCCATGCAAGGTAAACCAACACGTCAGGAGCAGTTAGGGTTAGGTGGTGTCTTGCTCAGGGACACCTCGACACTTAGCTAGTTGGAGCCCGGGGATCGAACCAGCAACCTTCCTGTTGCCAGACAACCGCTCGTACCTCCTGAGCTACTGCCACCCCCGATCATACTACTCACTGCAGTTCTGCTCGTCCGAGTTGTCGGTGCAGTCGTTGTGGCTGTCGCAGCGCCATTGGTCCGGGATGCAGGTGTTGTTGTTCTTGCATCGGAACTTGTCAGGTCCGCAGGTCTTCTCGTCTGCACACACACACACACACACACACACACACACACAGGAAAAGAAGGATGGATACAAGGAGGAAATAGAGCAATTTTCCCTTTCATCACACAACCCTAAACCACCATTAAATGACTTCAGAGACGTCATAAAAATAAATAATGTGTACGGCTCGCTGAAAACGCCGCCGCGGTCCATAAATCTGATCAATTGTGTTTTACATGCCTAAAATCTAAATCGGTCGCAAAACTTGTCTGTAAACTCCTAGATGGCAGTGTTGCAAATCGTACGGGGACCATAAGCACATCAACGTGAGCGTGTGCAGACACATGGAAAAGGGGAAATAACTGGAGTGAACGACCGCTATTATGAATGGAGAACCAATGCAGCGCAGACACTCCCAACATAGGAGCGCTCTGAACTCAGTCTAAACCCAAATTAGCACCGGGACGGGGGAACAAAGATCAAAAGAAAGCCGCACACACAACTCCAACGGATTCACAAACGGCGCCGTCTCCGATGGAAGTCCCGAGTCCCGACTCATAAGAAAGAGCCACGGAAACCGTTTCAGGATTAGATGATTTTTCAGTCCCGATAGGAGTCTATTTGTAGACTTTGACACAGGACATGAGAAAGGAATGTAAGCAGAGAGAAGTCATTTGGTCATAGATCATACCATCACTCCTGCTGTATTGAGTGGAAGACCTGCAAGTACATACATCATGTTTCTATTTTCGAGGACGTTCACGCAATCGATTCATTCACTTGTTTATGCAGTGATGCCCACTGGCCCAGGATCCTTTTACTTAGAGACGCATACCTGCTGGGGTACATGCAACGTAAATACAACATGACAGGCTTAACAAGGACCTCCAGTTATTTCCTATTCCTAAGAAGTTCTCAAAGTATTTCGCCTCGTCAGAAGAATATGAAGAAAAAATGGGACGGACAGTGGTGTGTGTGTGTGTGTGTGTGTGTGCGTGTGTGTGTGTGTGTGTGTGGCGCTGTTTATCTGGGAGGGTTGAAGGGTTAAAGGAGAATTAGATGTGCTGTTTGAGGTGGAAATTTGAAGGTATATTGCTCGCTCAAACTGACTACAGATGGAGGTCCTTCACCGTAGCTCTCTCTAAAGGTAGAGCGAGGACAGAGAGAGATGGAGAGAACGAGAGAGATGGAGAGAGAGGGAGAGAGAGGGAGAGAGGAAGAGAGATATGGAGAGAGAGGGAGAGAGAGAGAGAGAAAGAGCGAGAGAGAGGGAGAGAGAGAGAGGGGGGGGGGTAAGAGAAGGAAGTTGGGGAGACATTTAAACTGAAGGGAACCCAAGTGTTAAATTGCTTCATTTCATAATCAGAATTCTCTCTCTCTCTCTCTCTCTCTCTCTCTCTCTCTCTCTCTCTCTCTCTCTCTCTCTCTCTCTCTCTCTCTCTCACCCTGAGCTCTAACACAACACAAGAGGGTTTTTAGACGATTTACAATGGAGTGCTTTTTTTTGTCTCTCTCTCTCCACACAACTCACCGCAATTGGCCTCGTCGGAGCCGTCTGTGCAGTCGGGTTCGTCGTCGCACAACCACGTCCTGGAGATGCAGTTCATGGACGCCTTGCACTGGAACTTATCCGGGGAACAGCTGCTCTCGGCTGGGAGACGCGGCGGCACGACACGGCAGGGCACCGGGGAGGTGGAGGTGGAGGCGGAGGCGGAGGGCCGAGGTGAAGGGGAGGGTGGAGCCATGGGAGGTGAGAGGGAGGAGCCAGAGAGATAACATGAGCAGTGAGCCAGCATGCCAGCATTATTAAAATGAACAAAAAAAACTAAAGAGAATACAGAATAAAGTCATGACATCAGCTAAAACATATACTCGGGGATGCTACTGTCCCTGGTGAAAACTCTTTAATTGTTAGATAGATAGATAAATAAAAGTTAATTAGTCCCACTGGGCTGTCACAGCAGCAGGAAGCCAAAGTATAGAGACAAAAGACAAACATGGGGGCAAAATAAGTATAAACACAAATACAAAAAGACAAATAGTTAAAACAAACAGTATTAGTGACAAACACACAACAAACAAACAAACAGACAAATACACTTGTGCAAAGAGTGCAAAAATTCACAGTGTTTAAGTGTATACATACAAAACCGTCAAGTTATCGAGAAAATCTGGCTCGGAGGGGGGTTTGTTTTGAAGTGTCCTACGTAGTAAGCATGAAGTATGATCAGTATATAATATATAGATGGAGTGGGGGGGGGGGGGGGGGGCGCTGTGGAAAATAAAACCTGCAGTCTCAGGCACTGTTGTAAAGTCTGATGGCTGTTGGCACTGAACGGCTCGCCTGGGCTCTCTTGCAGCCGTCTGCCAGGGGGTTCATCATCAGAGGGGACGGGAGGGGGTCATCCAGAACCCCTCTCAGGTCCAGCCCCATCTCTGTCCTCCCCCATGGCTCTGCCACTAGAGTTGGAGAGTTGGCCCTCCACCGGGAAGTGGCCCCGGTCGGCTCAAAACGGAGTCACAAGGGAGGGGTAGAAGTCTGCGTGGACCTACTAAATATTTGGACTGGATATATGTGGTTCTTTGCACAAAGTTCTGTGGACTTCATGGAAAGCGACTTTTACTGCAATGCTTGTCCTTTACGTCGAGACTAAACTAAGATGTGCGTGTACTTACGGGCTTTTTACTTTCTTTGCTGTGCACCGGTAGCCATCTTGGTAAATGGCAAATCAGAAATGGATTGCACTTATACAGCGCTTTTATCCCAAGTGGTTTACAGTTGCCTCACATTCACCCATTCATACACACATTCACATGCACAGACCGACACCGGCGTTGTCAACCACGCAAAGAGGCACCAGCCACCAGATAGCCACCTGAGAGCCTGGTGGAGATAGAAAGACCTGCGTGCTCTGTACCTTTCCCCCGAGGCTCAGGCACAGCGCCCTTAGATGCAATTACATATACAATACATAATACATGATTACACCACACACACACACACACACACACACACAGCATTATGCGATCATGTTAACAACGTGCAAAAAAATGATGTGTTGATATCATTTCATTTCATGTTAAAATCATATTGGACCTCATTCTGGAACATTTTCTTAAGTGTCTTCTTAAATGTCTTCTTACGAACTTCGTAAGAACAAACTTAAGAAATCTCCCCGCCGGATTCATGAACGCGGGGAGATGTGTTCTTAAACCGCCAAAGTGTTCTCAGCTGCGCGCCCCCGATGAGGAATGCCACTCATTCTTAAATGGAATGCGCGTTCTCGTACACCTGAATTTGCATACAGACACGCCCCGCCAGCTCCTTATAAGGGCAACAACAGGACCGTGTGCACACAGAATCGATGATAATTGAACATAATTGATGTTCAAGTCCACGTGCAAGTTCAAGGTTTTATTTGTCACATCAACATCATACCAGTAAGATGAGCAGTGGAATGTTTCTCCACTGGCTCTTACAATGTACACACTAAGCAGGTCAAAGAAAATAGAACCAACAATGAAAAATAACAATAGAGAACAAGACGGCTGAGAGCAGATTCAATTGTACAGTTGAGTTAAATACATGAGTAGGCTACTTGTGGATCTTGATAGGCCCTATGTATATTATGTATATGATGTATATTATGTATATGTATGTATATTATGTATATTATGTATATGTGTATATGTATATTATGTATATTATGTATAGTATGTAGGCCCATATGATATATTTTAGTTATGGATATTCACATGTTCATTCACAGAATGTAGATGTGTCAATTCTATTCCCCTATGTCTATATCCACGCGATTGAGTTTAGTGCTTATTTATTTATTCACTGCCATTTGCAGTGTTCGTGTCGTGCTTTTATTTATTTTAGGACATCACGATGCCTCGTAGAATCATGACTATGCATGTGAAACGTAATTGTTAATGATACAAATATTCTCGTATTTATTATTATTATAATTATTTACATCCGAGGATGTCTGTAGAATTGATGTGAACGCAATCACCAATGATTTCTCACAAATTCAGCCCTTAAGAACATGGGCGCACTCCAAATAGGTCGCTACGACTGCTTTTCCGTGTTCTTAAATCCTGTTCTTAGCTAAGAACCAATCCCAGATGAGAAACCATTGTGTGTGTGTGTGTGTGTGTGTGTGTGTGTGTGTGTGTGTGTGTGTGTGTGTGTGTGTGTGTGTGTGCAGACGAGAAGACCTGCGGATCTCACAAGTTCCGATGCGAGAACAACACCTGCATCCCGGACCACTGGCGCTGCGATAGCCACAACGACTGCACCGACAACTCGGACGAGCAGAACTGCAGTGAGTAGTATGATCGGGGTGGCAGTAGCTCAGGAGGTACGAGCGGTTGTCTGGCAACAGGAAGGTTGCTGGTTCGATCCCCGGGCTCCAACTAGCTAAGTGTCGAGGTGTCCCTGAGCAAGACACCACCTAACCCTAACTGCTCCTGACGTGTTGGTTTACCTTGCATGGCTGACACTGCCGAATGTGAGGCTATAATGGAAAGCACTTTGGATAAAAGCGCTATATAAATGCAATCCATTTACCATTGGCCGTGTATAAACGTGTACTCCGGTACACGATTACTCTTCAAGCAAAAATCGCAAACAATGACACAAATATCATGTAAACGAAAATCGTTCTGCAGACATTTTTCCGACATCTTAGAAATAGATTATCTCTTATGTTGTTATCTATTTTGGCAATGTTTTGGAGCAGGGTAATTAATTGAAAAGTCGGAAGACTTTCGTTGTGCGTGTGTGTGTGGTCATGTGTTCGGTGTTTGTCTGTTGTTGTTGTTGTTGTTGTTGTTGTTGAGGCCGTACAAAATACGTTTGTTCACCAAACGCATAGCAGCGTAGCCCCGCTGTGGTGGGGCTTTTTTTTTTTTAAAGTTAGAAACAATGGATATTCAAGAGATGCTCTGGATCTGCGGTGTGACGCGGTGAACAAAAGACGCGATCATCGTTATGAGTCCTGTGTGTGTGTGTATACCTGCCCAGGAGGCGGGGCTTCCAAGCCAAGCCGTCCTCTCTGTGGAGCCGTCGCTCGGTCAATAGCTCTACACAATCATCTAATTGCAAAGTACCCGAGTGCCTAAACTAAAACGCAATTCAACTGGATACATTACACGTTTACATATTCCCCCAATGCAGATAACATAAAAATTTTTAGAATGTGTATCCTGTATAAAGTCAAATCAGCCAAGCTCCTGTGTGGGCGGAACGCACGTGAACTGTATAAAATACAGATTAAAGCGATATGTTTTTTAATCTACATTTTTTGATATGTCTAAATGAGTGCACCTGAGTGTATTTGATGATAATTCCTTTGCGTCTCCCCTCGGCGAGCACCCCCTTCTCCAGCGAGCTCACCCTACGCTCGCGCCGTCGCTGCCGTTGGGTCCGTTTTTCGAGACACCCCCCCGCCGTCTCCAGCGGGGGGGGGATGTTCTCCCACCCCTCGGCG
This sequence comes from Coryphaenoides rupestris, assembly GCA_002895965.2. NCBI lineage: Eukaryota > Metazoa > Chordata > Actinopteri > Gadiformes > Macrouridae > Coryphaenoides > Coryphaenoides rupestris. Next base: position 9,932 of record PIJE02001821.1, read on the forward strand.
TGTGTCTGTACTGCACGGCTGCGCTTTCTCACCGCGTGTGAGGTGTGTTGCCGATGTGTGTGTTAGTCGCCGATGCCCTGGCTTCCGGTAATGAGGACAATTCACCTGAGAATGTGGAATTGTGTTCTCTGTGACGTGTGTGTGTGTGTGTGTGTGTGTGTGTGTGTGGTGCGTGTGTCTTTTTGTCACGACTTTCTCACACGGGGGAATCACTTCACATGACCTCCTAGATAACACTCAATACTTTACTCACCTATGCATCCTGCCTCTTTCCCGAGAATTGTTCACAACACATAACCCCCCCACCCCCCCGTTATACGCACACGCCTTCCCAGGACACGTGCACGGGAATGCCTGCTCTAGGCTACTGTACGCACGTGTGTGTGTGTGTGTGTGCGCACGGGCCCCGGTGTGATTTATTAGGCGCTTATTCCCAATACCTATTAATGTCACTTAAAATGCAAATAAAGGCCAGTCAAGTGTCGGACGACGGCACAGAATTAAGCAGGTCCCCCCACCCCCCCGCGCGCGCCCACCCGGCTGACAGTGAAGGAGGCTGCAAATCAGATTGCGCTACAAAGCCTGCTGGGAGCACTGTCTTTTTGCGCCGTGCCTCATAACACACACATTCTGCGCTGGGATAACAATGCACATGATAACAAGAGGAAGAAGAAGGGATGCGGGCCCCCGCACCATCGGATGCAGCTGTTTAAATACGTCTTAATGTCGTCCTCAGGGATGCCAGTGCGCTCTAAACGGGTGCAATGGCACTTGCCAGATTTTTGGCTTTGGGGAGGGCTCTGAATGTATTTGCATGCTGAGCAGCCTCGCCGGTTAACTCCAATTCCAATGTGGGAACGACTCTAATTAGCGAACAAATTGTGAGTGGATTCTGAGCCGAATCTTGGGGATGGGGGGGGGGGGGGGGAATCGAGGGCTGGTTTGGCGGGAAAATTTATCTACGGGGATGATGCAAGTGATTTTATTTTTTGCTGTTAAAACAATACACAGTATTGCTGTTAAATCAATACTGTGTCGTTTTACTGTTTACGAAATGGCTGCCGTTGTGGCGGTGCCGTTGCTGCTGCTGCTGCTGCTTTTCTTCATTGTTGTCCTTGTTGTTGTTTTGTTTTGTTTGTTCTTTGTTTGTTTTTCTCCGACTCAGAGCCAGTCACGTGTAATCACAAAGGCTTCCCGTGTTCCAACGGAGGCTGCATCTCGTCCCTCTTCCGCTGCGACGGAGACTACGACTGCGCGGATAACTCGGATGAGGTAATGAGTGCAAAGGTGTTGCCGCCGTTTTTTTCCCCACCGGAACGTGCCGCATAAATAATCTGGTGAAAGGAACTTCTTCGCGCCCCCTCCAAAAGGCATAGAAAGGTTGACGATTAGTTTTCTTCTTCTGCGTTTCTGTGCAGGTGGCTTTTGAGTCATGGATCCGGCTAAATTTCAATTTGAGATTGGATCGCTGGACGATGTTTACAATCAAAATCTTTTTTTGGATAGGATGTATATAAAGTCAAGTTTTGGCCAGTCGTTCATGCTTTACCTACTTGTTAATACCTTAAAGGAGACCGATTATACCACCAGGTGTGAGCGTGATGAGCCATTCCAAAACGCTGTCATCTCCGGTTTTCACAAGTGTGATGAGTGTCCACCATCCAGGTGTATGGTGGATAGATCAGCGCCTACCGGTCTCTACAGTCCACTGGGTAGGCTGGTAGGCGGATATATCCGGCATACTGCTTGGTTGACACACACTGTTTCCTCTCCTCCAGAGACGTACATCTGTCTGCCCGACCAGTTCAAGTGCAACCGGAAGCAGAAGTGCATTAATCTGCACCTGCGCTGCAACGGCCAGGACGACTGTGGCGACGCCGAGGACGAGACCGACTGTGGTGAGTAGCAGCAGCAGCAGCAGCAGCAGTATTGTCTCTATGATACGTTGTGATGCTATACTAGACTAAAGAGACTCAAGACCCACCTGTTCAGAGTTCACCTGAACTCTGCATAACCGCCCCCCCAGCAACCTAGCAATTATGAAACTCTATTAACTCTATTAACCTTGCAACTATGAATGCTTGAAACAGGCTCTATTCTTATCGTTGTGCCACAGCATTGTACCACAGTGATATATTGCTGCCTCCTTCAACAAATCTACTCTTTGTAAGTCGCTTTGGATAAACGTGTGTGCCAAATGCCCTAACTGTAAATGTAATGTAGAACGAGTACTACGTACTTTGTACTATGTAGAATTTAGCAGTATTTCCATTTTTGGGGGAATACTGCTTTGCAGCTTTTTCAGTCATTGTTTAGTTAGTTGTATTTATTCGAAATGGGTTCTTTTTTTTTGTATAAAAAAAATTACAAAATCAAAGTGATCCACTTCAGAGCGACAAAACCAACAGTGTGTACGGTGATAGCACAATGGCGCCTGGGGCCTGGTATTCTAACGGTGCCGGTGTCTGGGTATTAGAGCGCGGTGAACAGCGAGAATATTATGAGCGCGGAACCACACCGCCATGATGTAACTCCAGAGATCAGAACATCGCACCTCCGACAATTGTGTCAGACCGCCGTCCTCGTCTTGCCTGCGATTGCAGGAGAGGAGGTGAAACGGTGTGTGTGTGTGTGTGTGTGTGTGTGTGTGTGTGTGTGTGTGTGTGTGTGTGTGTGTGTGTGTGTGTGTGTGTGTGTGTGTGTGTGTGTGTGTGTGTGTGTGTGTGGATGGTTTGCTAAGCTTTAATTTAGGTGAAGGCAAATTACTTAACCACCACCATCATCACCACATCATCGTTCACGCTCTTTAAGATGCTTTTATTTTTAAATCATCACATTGTCATTGATAACATACAGAATTATGTGAGGTCACACAATCGTCTTACACATTTGCATCCGGCTTATAATAAGAACAATGGACCTCATTCTGGAACGCAGTTAAGAAAAAGTTAAGTTAAGAAATTTCTTCTTAACTCCACTTACGAAGTTCCCGGGACAAGTCTGGCATTCCTGAATGGTTTCTCATTGTGGGAGAACGAATCAAACAAACAAATAAATGGGCGAAAATGAAAACATCTTCAAAAAGGCGCATGAATATTAATGGAATGCGCCGTGGCATACTCCGTGGGTAATGGCAGGGTTCCCACAGGGTGTCCCCGAGTGGGTCTGACGCACGGCGGCGGGGCGGCGTGTTCAGAACGCGTCGCTGATGGGGAGCCGTCAACACAACACAACACAACACGACACGACGGGTTCAACCTGAGCCCTCGGTGGGGCTTACCTTCAGACAATGGAGATTAGCCGAGCGTCGTTCGATAGGAGGACAAAACAAAAGTGTATTTACGTGTGCCATCCCGAGATCTGATACTGCGTTGCGACTGCTGATTAAAAAGTCTGGGATGAGACCTGTCTGTGTTTGCCGAAAGCTTTAATCCAATAGAGCCGGGGAGTCTGCGTGAATTATTAACCATCTTTGCACTTCTTCTTTGGAATTCACAACGCTGAATCAAATAAGTAAGCGAGACTTGTCCCGGGAACTTCGTAAGTGGAGTTAAGAAGAAATTTCTTAACTTAACTTTTTCTTAACTGCATTCCAGAATGAGGTCCATTGTTCTTATTATAAGCCGGATGCAAATGTGTAAGACGATTGTGTGACCTCACATAATTCTGTATGTTATCAATGACAATGTGATGATTTAAAAAAAAAGGGGGAATAAAAGCATCTTAAAGAGCGTGAACGGACTTTAAGTGTGGTGATGATGGTGGTGGTTAAGTAATTTGCCTTCACCTAAATTAAAGTTTAGCAAACCATCCACACACACACACACACAACACACACCACACACACACACACACACACACACACACACACACAACACACACACACACACACACACACACACACACACACACAACACACACACACACACACACACCACACACGTTTCACCTCCTCTCCTGCAATCGGCGGCAAGACGAGGACGGCGGTCTGACACAATTGTCGGAGGTGCGATGTTCTGATCTCTGGAGTTACATCATGGCGGTGTGGTTCATAATATTCTCGCTGTTCACCGCGCTCTAATACCCAGACACCGGCACCGTTAGAATACCAGGCCCCAGGCGCCATTGTGCTATCACCGTACACACTGTTGGTTTTGTCGCTCTGAAGTGGATCACTTTGATTTTGTAATTTTTTTATACAAAAAAAAAAGAACCCATTTCGAATAAATAGAACTAACTAAACAATGACTGAAAAAGCTGCAAAGCAGTATTCCCCCAAAAATGGAAATACTGCTAAATTCTACATAGTACAAAGTACGTAGTACTCGTTCTACATTACATTTACAGTTAGGGCATTTGGCACACACGTTTATCCAAAGCGACTTACAAAGAGTAGATTTGTTGAAGGAGGCAGCAATATATCACTGTGGTACAATGCTGTGGCACAACGATAAGAATAGAGCCTGTTTCAAGCATTCATAGTTGCAAGGTTAATAGAGTTAATAGAGTTTCATAATTGCTAGGTTGCTGGGGGGGCGGTTATGCAGAGTTCAGGTGAACTCTGAACAGGTGGGTCTTGAGTCTCTTTAGTCTAGTATAGCATCACAACGTATCATAGAGACAATACTGCTGCTGCTGCTGCTGCTGCTACTCACCACAGTCGGTCTCGTCCTCGGCGTCGCCACAGTCGTCCTGGCCGTGCAGCGCAGGTGCAGATTAATGCACTTCTGCTTCCGGTTGCACTTGAACTGGTCGGGCAGACAGATGTACGTCTCTGGAGGAGAGGAAACAGTGTGTGTCAACCAAGCAGTATGCCGGATATATCCGCCTACCAGCCTACCCAGTGGACTGTAGAGACCGGTAGGCGCTGATCTATCCACCATACACCTGGATGGTGGACACTCATCACACTTGTGAAAACCGGAGATGACAGCGTTTTGGAATGGCTCATCACGCTCACACTGGTGGTATAATCGGTCTCCTTCAAGGTATTAACAAGTAGGTAAAGCATGAACGACTGGCCAAAACTTGACTTTATATACATCCTATCCAAAAAAAGATTTTGATTGTAAACATCGTCCAGCGATCCAATCTCAAATTGAAATTTAGCCGGATCCATGACTCAAAAGCCACCTGCACAGAAACGCAGAAGAAGAAAACTAATCGTCAACCTTTCTATGCCTTTTGGAGGGGGCGCGAAGAAGTTCCTTTTTTTGTCATCTGGATTTTTTCCTTAATCGCCCCATCGTCCTTACCGCAGTTGGCCTCATCCGAGTTGTCTCCACAGTCGTCCTCCCCGTCGCAGATGAAGGCTGACAGCACGCAGAGGTCCGTGTCGCACTGGAAACGCCCTATCTCGCATTTGAACTCCCCTGCGTGGGAATAGCGAAGGAAAAATAGCGGGGGAGGAAAACAAAGGACAAAATAAAAATCACTCAAACCTACCTAATCGCGCGTTTTTTGGAGTGACATGAAATGGCCGCGACAACTGCCGTAACCGCAGTGTCACCGCCATTAACATCCCGATGAGATACAAATGAGACGTTATTTGCCGCCGTTGTGGGACTCGAATCGCGCGGTCGACCCTTTTTCCTTGGGAACAGATGTGGCCGTGTTTAAAAAAAAAAAGCACTCGACAGAACCTTTCCGGGCGCTCTTTGAAAAGAGAAGAGTGTGTGGATTCGGTCTTACGGAGACTGATCCACTCGAGGTACATTATGCTTTCCTGCCAGTGGAAGGATCTGATGTAAGAGTGAGGGGCGAAGGGGGAGATAGCGGTGAATCACTTTATTCATTTTCACAGAGTTGGAAATTTGTGATTTACTTTTAACGGCCCCCGACTTTTCCTGGGAGAATTTCCAACCCCCGGCCGCAGGAGTCCCGGAGGACAATTCCGGTTATCTGGTGTCGACATGAGAAAATTATCTCGGAACTCGTAATGGAGTTTTCTTTTTTTTTTTGGGTTCCTTTATGTGTTCACATTATCTGCTTCATCCAATGTGTAGTAGGCTTAAAACTTTATACTGGAATAGGGAATATACTGTATACAAGTTGTTTGTTTATTCTCCCAACCATCATTATTTCCTGAGCGGTATCCCATTACAGATTACACAGTCAATACCAGTTTTCAATTATTTGATTTCTGACCCGATGTGTGTCATGATTGGCCAACATATAATAACTCACTCATAAATTAATGAGTACTTAGTTTTTCCAATATTAGCGAGGTCATTCTTGAGTTAAAGCAAATGATGGTTGTCATGACAACACTCACGGCAGTCGGCGGGTTCGTCGGAGCCGTCGCCGCAGTCGTCCACCGTGTCACACTTCCACCAGAGCGGGATACACTTGTCAGTACCACAGCGGAACTGTTGGGACACACACACACACACACACACACACCAACAAACACAGGCGCAAAAGGTCACCCAAGGCCACACACACACACACACACACACACACACATGTAGGTGGGCACACACACACACACACACACACACACACACCACACACACACACACAAACGCACACACACACACACAAAAGGCCACACAAGGCCAAACACACACCATCACACACACAAGTATGCAATCGAGTTAGTCAACAAACGCACACACGCACACACACACACACACACACACACACACACACACACACACACACACCATCACATTCAGAGCGAACCGGAAAAACAACATGGAGGCACTTCAAAGTGTGAGCATAAATCGATGCGGCGGCGGCAGCCTCGTTGAAACTGATTTGCCTTGAGGGGAGGGGGGGGGTGGGCGCCGTCATGGCAACAGCAAAGCGGCAACACTCCTGAACGACCAGAAGCGACGAGGGAGAGCGAGAGAGAGACGAGAGCGATGTGGACCGCGGCTCACCTGACTGGAGGTGCAGTTGGACAGGCAGGTCTTGTTGTCGGCCGCCAGGTAGAAATTAGTGGGACAGGCGCACTTGTGCTCCCCGCCGGGCGAGAGCAGACACAGGTGGCTGCAGCCTCCGTTGGCCACCTGACACTGATGCTTGGGGACTGCGGGGAGGAAAGAACACATAAACGGGAATCACGTTAGCCAGGAACGTGGCGGGCCGCTTTCCTCCCTCCCTCCCTCCCTCCCTCCCTCCCTCCCTCCCTCCCTTCCTTCCTCCCTCGCTCCCTCCCTCCTTCCCAGCCGTAATGAGCAGCGCTGTAAGCACCGGCGAGGAGGAGGAGGAGGAAGAGGAGCCCTAGGAGAGGGAGGCGGCCTTTTCGCCTCACCGCTACCTGTCCTGCGCCAGGGGGGGGGGGGGGGGGCTGCGATGATGATGAGCTATGCTGAGGCTACTGCTGCTGCTGCTGCTGCTGCTGCTGCTGCTGCTGCTGCGGCTATAATTTGATTCGATACTCCTCGCCACCCTACATACTATTTGGACAAGCACTTCCAGCTCCTTCTAAAGCAGTATCTGGCAGTAATGTGTGTGTGTGTGTGTGTGTGTGTGTGTGTGTGTGTGGGTGGAACAAAAAAAACGAAGGCGTACGATTATCCGTGGCACTTTGTACCTCTTCTTCCACCTCTGCAGCAAGAGGTATGTGTTTGAGAGTGTGTGAGAATGCGAGCGACGTATCCCGACGCCAATGGTCAACAATTCTAAACACATCTGCGGCATCACTCATCCCCCCGGGGGGCTGGGACACAATTACCAAAGAAGAGCAAAGTGAACAGTGAGTAGAAGTAAAATCCCCGGGAAGCTAAGCCACCTAACGGAATACGGGCAGATCGTTGACAGATCGCCACTAAGTACCGTCCAAGCTATTTACTGATCAATCTTGGGGCGCGACTCAATCTTTTTCCCATTGAGTTCAAATTGTCCGTGCCGTGATTGCAATTACAGATTATGGATAAGCTGCTGAAAAAGATACGGCCAATCAGAACAAGCCTCAATATATAATACACATATATATATATATATATATACATATTATAGGGACATATATAGGGACAAACCTTCCCTTAGCAGCAGGAGCATTACCTGATACACACATCACACACACACTCAATCAACACAGGGCCACAGAGGCGCTGGGTGAGGTGTGCCGTCTCTCTCCCAGCCCTTCTCCTACCTTCGGGTTGACGTAGGGAGTGGTAGACTTTGATGGATTTGATGGCCTGCCACGAGTTGAGCAGTTCAACGGCCTCAGTGCCGCTGGTCTTGTGCGCCCGTCGCAGGGACTTGGACTTCCCGTCCGTCCAGTACACAAAGTCCTCAAACAGGGTCAGGGCCATCACCCCTTGGATGTGGTCATACGACACTGAGAGGCAGAGGGAGGTAAAACGGGGTGGGGGGGAGGTGATCCAATGGAAGAAATCATATTTGATGTCTAACACCTACCACCACCACCCCCCCCCCCCACACACACACACACACACACATACCCGTAGACACACACACAGACTCATTCTCTCTCTCTCTCTCTCTCTCTCTCTCTCTCTCTCTCTCTCTCTCTCTCTCTCTCTCTCTCTCTCTCTCTCTCTCTCTCTCTCACACTCTCACACACACACACACACCACACACACACACACACACACACTAACTGTGCTGGAGCTCCAGTTGCTGGATCACCTTCCTGTAACGTGGCACCGTGTGAAACTTTTGATGAGTCAAATTAAAAACAATTTGATTTTTATAATTTTTATATAATAAGAGCCCAGGACTTGCGCACCCATGTGGGGAAGTCCTTGGGACGAGCCTCACGGTGAAACTATATTGTTCCACCACTGAAACATGAACAATTATGGACGTACGCTATGCAAAGCCATGGTTGCAGAGGTTTTAAATGACTCCATAAATCACGTCAATCTCCCGATATCCATTCATCTTCAATCATTAATCCCAGCACAGTGATGAATCTGTGTGATGCCGATTTTAGACATGAATAGTTTAGAAAATATTTAATATTCCGGATTGAATGGCTACTTCAGCAGGTTCAATATTCCATGAATATCTTACCTATATTTTTCCTTAGGCTTATTGACTGTACATTTGTAAATGTATTATTTTATTATTCTATTGATTATTGCTCAATTGTTGATTATTCTATTGCTATGCTTATGTTGGTATTTTGAGCAACCTCTGGCACAATTCGGGATTCGGGCCGGGATTTAAACACATGCTAAGTGGCCGCTAATTGTTGACGTAGTCGGCGCCTCACCTTTGCGTCTCTGGCTGCCGTCCATATTGGCGGACAGGATGTGGTTGTCGTCCGCCCAGTAGAGCCGCTTGGTGGTGTAGTCGATGGTGAGCGCCATGGGGCTGTAGATCTCCGTATCGACGATGACCGTCTGGCCGCCGCCGTCCATGCCGATACGGCCGATGTAGGCTGAGTCGCAGCAGTCCACCCAGAACACGTACCTGGGAACCTGTGGGAAACCGAGTTGCAAGTCGGAAAGCCCCGACCCCACCCCTGGCGGGCGTTGGCGGGTAAATAACGACACCCAATTAAAATGCCACCTGACATGACACACCGCGTACCGAGCGTGCTCGGCAGGGGGGGGAAACGTGACATGGCTGATGCCAAGCCAAGCCAATGCCCGGGCGGCTGCCATGCACACTTGTGAATTATTAATCGGCCAGGTTCGCCACAAGTACAAGAGCTACTATCAATCTTCAGGAAATATAGCCTGTGCTGTGTTGTGTTGTGTGTGTGTGCGGGCGATGTAAAGCATCGTCCACACACACACACAACACACACACACAGCACAGTAGAGACCTTCACGGGTACACCCGAACCCGAAGACCCGAGACCTGACCCAAACCCAACCTGAGACCCAGGACCCGACCAGGGACCTGTAACCTTAATACGGGTTCCGGCATGATGGCATGACCACGTTGTATCGGGTCCGGGTCGGGTCCCACATTCTATTACCGCGGCCCTGGGTCTGTCTGTCTGTTCGGGTTCGGGACCACATTTATGGACCTGTGAAGACCTCTACAACAAACTACAAAGTCGTGTGGCCTTAATTAGTATTGCACACTTTAGGATGAATGGTCAGACGGGCCTACCCGCTCTGAGGGTCCAGCACCAGGTCGGTGGGGTTCTTGATGCCGGCGCTGATCAGAACGATGGGATAGAGGCCGTTGGCCTTGGATACCTCCATGGTCTTCCTCTCCATGTCGCACGAGTACAGGTTCTTCCCGATCCAGTCCACCGCCAATGCGCTGGGCATCGCCGTCTTATGGACAATCTGATGATGTGGGGCCATGGGATTAGCGAGTTCAAGGAGAACAAATATGTACATCAACTTCTGACTGGACATCACAGTCGCACAGTTTGACTCTTCTGACCATGTCCCGTACAGCAAGGTATTGGTGAGGCAGCGGCATTAGAGGTGCACATCTCTTAATGGTTACAGTGGTGAAGATACCTTGTTACTACTAACTAACTACTACTACTACTACTACTACTACTACTACTACTACGACAGACTGAAGATATAATGGGAAACAAACAGACAAGCAGTAGAGTGAGAGAAACAATGTCGAGCAATAGAGGGATGTTTGACAATGCTTGACTGTGGAGCGTTTCCATGATGAAAAGGGGAAAAGTTAAAAAAACTATTCTGGAACATTCCATCAACATCCCAGCGTTCAATCAGTGTGATAGGCTCGGCCTTTGAATTGAGGAAAAAAAGCATTTGCCTGGAATAAACAATACTTGCGCCAGCTGGCAGATAAAACCCCACCGTTTCAGACTCTCGTCACCCAATGCGCAATCTGCCATTAAGGGACATGGCGGCGTGCTTTGAGGTCCTCTCTGTCATCGTTAGCGAGAAAATATATATATAGAAGAATAGACCCGCTCCCATACGGCGATCCCGTCTCAACGCAGCTTCAAGGAGTGGGTGTAACACATCATAGACGAGGGGGTTTCAATCGTAGAGGTCGACAACCACCCACCCACCCCTAAAGAAAGAGGAGAGTTTGCATCCACCGCTCAAGGCTTACACACCACCCGATGTGGTAGTTAAAGATAAGTTGTGGGAAATTTTATAACATTTTAAATCGTCACTCCTCAAAAGACGTACATAAATAACCGGATGAATTCACCAAAGTACTATTTTTATGATTTTTACTTTTATTATTATATTCCAAAAAATCTCGAATTATATTAAAAACAAAACAAAAAAAACCTGCTCCTTGTGCTGTAAAGACTGTAAATAGTGTGGATATTTGATTCTCTGATTATTTGTAGCCACTTTTTCCTTAAACATACACACATATTAAATGTTGATTTATTATCCATTTCTCATGCCTGCTGGTCTTTTTTATGGCAAATATTCTGATTCTGATCCCTCCAATTCATGCTATCTATGGGATTTTTTTGCACATTCCCGCTGAGCATCGCCACTTTTCAATTCACTGCATATCCTGTATATGTATATGTGACAAATAAAGTTCTTGAATCTTGAATCAAAGTACGCGCGGATTCATGGCGTTCCTATACGAACCCCCGACCCAAAAAAAACCCCCAGAAGATGAACCACTTTGGGGGGGGGGCGGGCTCGCTGGTTGTCAATCACACGCGCTAAAGACGAGCAATATTTACGGGGCGGGGGGGGGGAAGAAGGAGGGGGGGGGAGAAGGGGAGTGGGGGAAAGTAATTAGTATTTACCGTCGCAACAGTAGTGGGTTTTTGTACAAAATAATAAATCACTGCAACTGACAGTTGCGCCACATCATCTGTTTTCTTTCTCCGCTCGTGGGAAGAAAAAAATAAAAGATTTGAGCTGGAGCTGCTGCTTTTATGTGCGACTTACATAATATTATGGTCCATAATAATCCATGATGTATTTTATTTATTTACTTGAATCGCCCACCACCCTCCTCCTCCTCCTCCTCCTCCTGCTGCTCGTCAATCGTAGCACAGGCCTATAGCACTGGCACGGGGTCTAAATGGCGACATTAATTAGCTGCCGATGCCGCCGCCGTGCTCCAGGCCTGATCTGTATCTCAAACAGTTTGTACTCGCACAGAGCTGCGGCCAGGGCCCAAAACCACGGGGCCGGCCCCGTCTAGAGTGCCTCAAAGTAGGTTCCCATTCGTCTGAAGGCCACCCGTGTTATTATTATTATTATTACTACCGCACGTCCTTTACATTCATTACAAAGCCGCTGGCAGGCAGTTGGCTGCGGGCACTTAAATGCCATTATAACATCTATAAAAACGTTTTTTTTTTTGTTTTAAGTAGACAGCGAGAAGACACCAGTCTTCGGCGAGACACTAATGGTGAGACGCGGGGAATTGATGCAAACGCTGGATGGAGCGTGATCGTTAATGACTCTCATATCAGTTAATTAGCATGGCAAGAGATCTAAAACAGCAGAAAGAAAAATGAAACGGAAGGGTGCAAGGAGGAGGATATGGACAGAGCCCCGGCCCCCGCCGCAAGCAAGCAGGCACACCAGAGGAGATGCAGGGGAGGCAGGAGGAGCAAGTAGCCGGCCGGATGGGCTTGGGTCGGATGCACACCACCCGCGGCGGACACCAGGATGGTGGGCGTGTCCACGGGTGAATAACCCCGCCCAGCGCCGGCGCCCCCCCGCCACTGCCTCCCTCCCCCCCGGTACCTGAGGTCACTCCCGTTGAGACGCATTCTGTTGATCGTCCGTGTCCGCTGGGCCGCGTCGAGTCCACCCAGTATATGAACTCCTTCCTGTAGTCAAAGTCTATGTGGATGATGTTGTTCAGACCCTGGAGAGACAGAAACAGAGAGGGATTCAGTTAAAGGAAAAAGTATGGTGTTCCATCGGATTACACGTTAGGAGTGGTGAAGGGTTTGTGATGAATTTCTATGGACACATTGTGGAATTGTACGTCGAGCGTACCAGCCGAGATAACCGATGAAAACGATGCCTACACGCACGGGTCCCGCGAAAACTCTTTGAATGAAGATTATATACGAGTAAAGACAAGGGCGCGCGCACACACACGCACACAAAGGTGCAGATGACAATGAATAATGGGGGATAATGAGTGGCAGATAGTGAGCTCATGCGTCACATTATTTCGATTTAATTTTAGCCCAAACTTTTGACATACACGTACTTTCCCTAATGAGCAGGGTATAGCGTGGTACACCGAGCCGGAACCAGATGCTGGCAGCAGATGTTGAGACGAACAGCAAAGGAGCTGTCCGTTTAATTGAAAGCTTTCACTGCCTTTTTTGCATGGAAACCGTAGCGGCAATGAAAATAAACCAACAACAAAAAACAGCTAACAGACGGGGTTAAACAGTATGCTTAACTTCCAGTATGCCTAAGTCTCCATTGAAGTTCACCAGCAAAAGCGCCTTTTTTTTTTCTCTTCACGGATCCGAAACCCGCAGCCCGTCTTAAAGCTACAGCGGAACCCGGGAAAAGAGGGAGAGGGCAGGAGATCGAGGCCGGCGTCTTTGGGAATGGGGGGGCGAGCGAGCTGCTATCGCTTCCTTGTCACGCTCGCAGCACCCGGCTGTCAGTCACACAGGACTCTTGTCCCTTGCCCCCGCCACCGCCCCCGTCCCCATCCACTCCACCTCCACCTTCATCTCCCGCAGCAGAAGGGAAAAGGCGTCGTGAGTGGAAAACCTGACAGCTCCGAGATCGTCGGATGGCTGCATCAGACCGTCGACAAAGCATCGCGTAAGGTACCAACGAGACCCAGAGAGGAAGCCTCTTCCTGCAGCCGACCACGACACTCCTCACAGCTACGGCGGCAAGGAGGCGGCGTCTTGACGCAGAAAGTGGCTGAGAGTGGCGAGTAATTAAACGCGATCGGCTCATTAGCAGGAATAAAATATCTCCCGCCCTCTCCTTATTTATTTTTGTATTTTAATTTTTATATTTTCCTTTTCCTTTTCCACACTTTGTTTTTTTTGTTTGTCCGAACATGGTGACAGGCAGTCCTCACACGTCTTAAATCAAGCTAATCTGTCGAGTCTGTGAGTTTTGGAGTGTCAGTTCTGACAGTTCTGCTCCTCCTCCTCTTCCTCATTCTCCTCCCTCCCTCCCTCTCTCTCTCTCCTCCTCTCCCCCTCTCTCTCTCTCTCCCTCTCCCCCTCTCCCTCCTCTCTCCCTCCCCCTCTCCCACTCTCTCCCCCCCTCCCTCTGTCTCTCGTGTCTCGTTGCAGACTATCGCTCCTGTGGCTCAGAGGAGTTTCACTGCAGCGACGGCCGCTGCCTGTTCAGCTCGCAGTGGGAGTGTGACGGCCACGCCGACTGTCCCGACCGCTCCGACGAGACGCCGCTGAACTCCAAGTGTCTGGCCGCAGGTACGACCGTCGCCGCCACCGATGTGTTTCCGCCGGGCCACCGCTGTGCCATCGCTGTGCCAGTGCTGTTCGCGGCTCAGCGGGGTGCCCCATCGTCACTGTCACTCTGTCAACGCGCCCAGGTACAAAAAACGGCGGCAACATATGGTCGGAGCGGGAGAAAATACATTTTGAATGGATTTTTAATTCGCATACAAGTAAGGGGCAGAACTGCGGGTTTTTAAAAAGAGCGACACACACACACTTTAATTTTAGTAGCACCTGTGCTAAGCTGCATTCTTGTGATGCGCCTTGTGTGTTTTTTTGCCTTTTTTCACTGCACATACAATTTTAAGTAAGTTCCAACAACGACAAGAAGCAGATTTTAACCGAGTCCATTTTGAGTAAAAAGCAAGTCAGTAAACAAAAAGATAGTGCCCAACAAGGGCTTGGGGCAATCCGCCCCTAAAATATTTATCAGTCATTAATTAGTTAAGTTAACAGTTAGTTAGTTAACACTTCCATCCAGTTCTCTGGTGAATCACGTGTCCGTTTGGCACCCTGCAGCGATGTCACACTCTTGTCTTGTGTTCTCCTCCTCTCGTCTCCTCCTCTCGTCTTGTCTCCTCTCCTTCCTCACGCCTCAGCGAGTCTGTGCAACGACTCCTTCTTCATGTGCTCCAACGGCCGCTGCATCTCGCAGGGCGGCGTGTGCGACGGCCGCAGCGACTGCGGCGACGGCTCCGACGAGCGCAACTGCAACGTCAACGAGTGCCTGAACCGACGGGTCAGCGGCTGCACACAGGACTGCCAGGACCTGACCGTGGGATACAAGGTAGGGGAAGTCCATAGCACTGTTTGGAAAGGGCAATGGCAAGTGAAATTCTTTTCAAGAATTTCCTTCGGGATTAATAAAGTTTTATCTTATCTTATCTTATCAACTGTAAACTACTAAAATATGGCCAAGCGACGCATCACGGCCACTATAAATGGTAAATGGATTGCATTCGTATAGCGCTTTCATCCAAATCGCTTCACGATATTGCCTCACGCCCACCCATGGTTGACACCGCTCCCAACCAGCTGGGAGCAGTTGAGGTTAGATGTCTTGCTCAGGGACACCGTGACGCACTTGACCGGGGATTGAACCAGCAACCTTCCAGTTGCCGGACAAGCGGCAGCTGACTCCTGAGCCCCTGCTACCCTATAAATCCCGTATTCTGCACACGTACAACTGCGCTCACGGATAACACTGTGGCGATATACAAGATTCAAGAAGTTTAATTGTCACATAAATATACAGGATGCGCAGTGAAATATCCCAGCGGAATGTGCAACAGAACAATACTTAGAATTGAGAAATCTAAACAAATAGGCATATAAACAGCAAGACATATAAAACAGCAAGGCGATATAAAAATATGAAAAAAAAGGAAAGAGTAAAGTGAGCACAGAACATGTATGTTTGCATGTATGTATGTTGGTTTCATATACACATACATCCTCTTTCCCCTTCCCTGTATAAAACATTGGTTCTTCTTACTTACCGTCATCCGGTCTGCCACAATGGGACGAAAAGCTGTTCGTGGAAATTAATTTACCATTGTCAATCTTATTCATATCTTATCTAATTAATTTAGTTTTCTTCAAATTGGCTGTGAATGCTGCCAGATTAGTTCTTGACACACTTCCAGTTTGTACACTCTATCTGGAAGTGAGGCGATGGCATCTCAGAGCTTCAAATGCGCTTATTTCAGGATTGATATGAATTGCGCCACAGATGCCTTTAGAACGTTTGAAATTGTTATGAATTGTTGTGAGTAAATTATCATATAAAAAGGCCCCCAGCCATTCACAATCTCGCTGAAAAGGGGATGTGGTTTGGGGAAAATGTCACTGCGTCTTTGAAATTCCGAATTTCCCATCTCGTAACAGGGAGTATCTGTCGGTGAGCCACATGTAATATGCTTTTCCACAGAGTGAGAAAAAAATGAAAGAAAAACTAAACGGAAACCCAGAAATATGAAAAGTCTCCCTTTGATACGTTTTGCGCGAACGAAGAACCACTATTTTGCTCATATGTTTTCAAACGCAGCTGTTGGCATTTTGAAATGCTAAACCCGGTACGGTGTGCGGGAAATCGTGAATAATCGGGATGCACAGACGCAGAATGTCACGTTTATCTCGTCATTAACTTCATTCTAAGTGACATTAAAGTGATCAGGCTAGAGAGAAAAACTGACGCGGGAATCACAACAGGGTAGACAGAAGTGACCCAAACACCAGCTCCAAGTTGTTATTAGGTTATTATAGTTTCACAGAGTCATCATTGTTGTTATTATTATTATAACAACACACTCCAACACACTGTAACACTTGGGTAACTGTTTTTCCTCATCTCCGGCAAAGTCCAACACACACACACACACACACAGATCCCCAGCTACTCCTGTAGTCACACACACCTTGAGCCACTGGGCCAGAAAGCGGGCCGGAGTGCAATTATTTTCTCGGATCAATATTTGATGCCATCTCTTGTCCGGCGATAGATAAACAAACAGGTGGCGGGAGGGAAGATTAAAACTGCAAAGCCAAAGCAATAACCCCTACCCAGTTGTTCCCAAATAAACAAAACAAACCATAAGCAGAACGTCTGTATCGTACGTCACTCCGTTGTCCAGCAGCAACACAGCCGTCGGTGTATGAATGGGTGAATGTGAAGCAATACTGTAAAGCGCTTTATAAATGCAATCCATTTACCATTTACCATACCCCTACGACCCCTCCTCCTCACTGCAGACTCCTCCTGCCTGTGGAACCAGTTTGCCTGCTCCAAGAACAAGTGCATCGCCAAGCAGTGGCTGTGCGACGGGGGGAACGACTGCGAGGACGGCCTCGACGAGAGTCTGCAGATCTGCGGTGAGTCTCCGTCTCCTGTCACCGGGAACACCTTCCCCGACCCACGCCTCACCTGTCAGCGGGGAGGAGTAGGCGTGGCGCTGAGGCGCTAAAGGTTTGTTTTCCGTGGTGGACCATGTGCCTGAGAACGGCGGGAGGGGGGCGGGAGAGAGATCGGGAAAGAAGGTTCACGCGACGACAAATGATCGCGTGGGCATTTCTGGTTATCCGACACCACGCGGGGGCCTGCCCCACCCCACCGCGCCCCACCCCACCCCACCCTGGCAGATGGATTTTTTCTTCATCGCGACGGGCCAGGAAGAAGAGGCTAGCGAGGACTATTGCAGTGGATCGAGAGTGAGACGGAGCTGTAATGAATTAGCCCCATAGTGCAACGTCGGGGAAACAAAAGAGCAGCTCCAAACCGCAGACAGAGAAGTTTTATACTGAGAACACTGTTGAATAATTGGATCGTAATGCAATGTCGAGGAAATATTAACGAAATTGCCCAGAGGGACTTTTTTTTCTTTTTTTTTTAAATGTGCACAATTCAAACAAAAAAAACACACAACATGTAAATGCGTATAAGCCCACTTAATTCACCATTGTGTTTACTTTTATATCAAAGCTCGGGGGCGGAAGGGGGGGGGATTCCTTGGTTCCAGCTTAACAATGCAAGCATGTCGCCTTGACGGCACCGCCTGAAATCCCCCGATGCGCAGTGAAGTTAAATGTAAAGAGACCGTCCAAATCTAGTTCAAGCATAATAACTGTATTGTAATAACAAACAGACGTATATATATTCCCATTCCCATTCCATGTGCCTCTTGCTTCTCAAAGACATTTTCATGGAATTTCCTTCATCTTCGCGTTTATGAATCCAGCCTCCTTCACCTCCTCCTCCTCACACATTCAGTACTTACAGAGTATCACGTTTTGTGCTTTTATTTCTGTTCTTTGGGAATAAATGATGACGAATAAACGCGGTAATGTTTTGGTGGAAATGTTTTTGGCTGTGGTTAGGCTCGGTGACGTGCGCCCCGGGCGCCTTCAGCTGCCCGGGCTCCTACGCCTGCGTGCCCAAGCACTGGCTGTGCGACGGCGAGAGAGACTGCCCCGACGGCAGCGACGAGCTGTCGGCCGCCGGCTGCGGTGAGTGTCGCCCGGTCGTAGGGCGCTGTTGGCTGTGAGGGTGGTACCGCGGTGGTGTCAAGCAGGGAGTGATCGTGCCAAAAAACCATCACGATTCACGAGAGGAAAAAACATTTATTTAAATAACAAAGCAAAACAAAAATTATAAAAAAAAAGATTGACAAATAACAAAATAGTTTTGTGGAAAAGAAATGCTTTCACTGGTACAAAAGAAAACAACTAACCATGACAAAAACTTCAATTTGAGTAGTTTTTTTGCACCCTTGACTGGAGTTCTGCTGTGTAGTTTCTTTGTCCCCTCTTCCTCTGGGGTCTCTTCCCCCAGCGGGCATTTTGATCCACTTATTAAGCCGAAGCTCCGCCTTCCTCGGTCACATTGTCCAATAGAATCCAGGTTCTGTAATTGGCCCGAAACTATAGCCTCACCTTGAATTCCCTTGTGATGGATGGCATCATTAACACTCAGAGAGTGATAACACAACACCTTCAATTTGAATATACAGTACACAAACACATGACATATATTGCATTATGTCATATAAGCGACAAATGCACACCTTTGTCTCAATAAGCATGAATGCTTTATCAAAAAAAAAAAACAAAAAAAAAAAAAAAAAAAAAAAAAAAAAAAAAAAAAAAACTATCCGTTCTCCTTCTCCACAGGGACAGATACTGATACTAGCCTGCCTAGTATCAGTAGTAGTAGGCTAGTGTACTGTTTGGATGTGTTTATGCCCACGTAGGAATCCATGCCACCTAAACCCTACCTGGACTGTCATGTATCCGTGTTCACTGTCAGTCACTTGGGATACAAGCATCTGTATGACAACGACGAGATGACTATACAGTAATAGTATTAAATGGGGATAATTGACTGATTATGCGATGATGAATAGGGCATCCTTTGCGTTGTTCCTATGTGATGTAATTACAACATTCACACGTAATCAGTTTTTTTTTTTACAACCATAAAACATCGCCTCAACCGGCGTTTCTTCTGACGGCTGACACGCTTGGCATCTGATCTTTGAATCCGATCTTGTTTCCCCCCCCGCCATCTGGATCTTTCCGCATGCTCGACACCTCAGCCCATAATTACAACAACCAATCACTGAACTCAGACTGTCTGAACCGCGCGTGAGTCAAACAGAAACAACGTGAAAGGGATTTTGTCCTTCCTTTCCGGGGGGAAGGAAAAAAACACGTCCGCTTCCGTTTGTTTTGTACCGTGCTAGTTTTCCGAACACGATCGCAAACGAGTCAAGTTTGTGTGTGTGTGTCTCTCATGCTCCAGCACCCAACAACACGTGCGACAACACTTCCTTCCGATGCCTCAACAAGGCCTGCATCCCCCAGAGGTTCGTCTGCGACCACGACGATGACTGCGGAGATGGCTCCGACGAGTCAGTCGAATGCGGTGAGAATAGAATAAAATATCTCCCGCCCTCTCCTTATTTATTTTTGTATTTTAATTTTTATATTTTCCTTTTCCTTTTCCACGCTTTGTTTTTTTTGTTTGTCCGAACATGGTGACAGGCAGTCCTCACACGTCTTAAATCAAGCTAATCTGTCGAGTCTGTGAGTTTTGGAGTGTCAGTTCTGAGGAGAATGAGGAAGAGGAGGAGGAGCAGAACTGTCAGAACTGACACTCCAAAACTCACAGACTCGACAGATTAGCTTGATTTAAGACTTGTGAGGACTGCCTGTCACCATGTTCGGACAAACAAAAAAAACAAAGTGTGGAAAAGGAAAATATAAAAATTAAAATACAAAAATAAATAAGGAGAGGGCGGGAGATATTTTATTCTATTCTCACCGCATTCGACTGACTCGTCGGAGCCATCTCCGCAGTCATCGTCGTGGTCGCAGACGAACCTCTGGGGGATGCAGGCCTTGTTCATCTCCTCGCGTCTCCCCGTGTCTCTCCCTCTCAGATCTCTCATACCTCCTCGCTGCTGGCCACCCTCTGCACGTCTCTCGTCCCTTCGTTGATGCCTCTCTCGCCGACATCGGTCATCATGTTGTCGCCCTGCTTTGTGGGTGCCTTGGACGCTCCAACGTCTCAGAGATCCACCACCCACCCCACCCCACCACACCCCCATCCCTTCTGTCACTCGTGTTGCTCGCCCTTAGGAGACTAATCTCGCTGTCCTGTTGGCTCAGAGGAGGAAGTTAATCCTACGAGCCGATGCGATGGCCCGACATGACTGTACAGAACTAGCAGTGAGGGAGTGAGTGACGCCGCAGCGCTATGACTGGTCCCGAGCCTTTGTCTTCTCCGACTTACCGACGCCCCCGCGGGAAAGGGAACGTGCAACATGAATACATGTGCCCCTTGCAGTGCGGTGTTTTGTTAGCGCGGACATCTCACGCGCGGCGTCCTCGCAAGCCACAGTCTGAGTTCAGTGAGTAGTGTTGTTTATACCGATGGGGCGTGAGTCCACACCATGGGAGAGTCCTGGAATGGCCGATCCGGGGGGGTGGAATAAACCAAAGTGCTGGAGTTTCGCGGGATCTCACGATGGATGGCTGCACCGCCCATCGTCACTTCAGGCTCAGTCTAGATAAGAATACGCCATCTGGTTGGAGGCCGATGCTTTTCAGTAGCGTTGCTAAAAAAAACAAAACTGATTAGCGGCCTCGTATGCACTAGTATAAATGATATACACGCCGAGTAAGACATAGTAGGATCGAAGACGGCCAGAGCAATTACATATATAAATACTGTGACCTCATATTTCGCAATTCGCAGTTAAGTCTGCTGATCTGCGACATACAATAAACAAGGGGCAGACAAACTGCGGTTGTTAATTCAAACCAAGAGCGACAAACATTACACACATTATATTTACGTTAGGCATCAGGTGTGGCTAAAGCTGCATTCCTGTCTGGATTCCGGCGTCCTGTGTGTGCGTTCTGAATCTGCTTTGCCTAATCTCTTCCAAATGCACTGCAACAGGTAAATCCACTTCTGTGCAGTTACAGTTTACCGAGGTCCACGAACGAAAGCGAAGATCCAGATATTAAGCCGACGAATCCTTATATATTAGAGTCCACAAAAACAAGCAAATCCATAACAAAATAGACCTATAGCCTCCAACAGGGAGCTTGGGGTCAATCCGCGAAGGCCCTATAACGATATTAGATATCGGTCACGCTTCATTAATTAAGATAAGTTGAGACAGATTTAGCTTAGTTAACAACGCTTCCAGTCCAGTTGTCTAACTGCATAGAATCACGGTGGTCGCGTTGCTGGCACTCCTGCAGCGGATCGTCGAGCTGATGAATTCAGGCTGTTGGTCATTATTGAGTTGGTTCTCTGCTACCTCGTTCTCAGGTTCGTCCTCCTCTGTTGCGATATCTTCGTCTGCTCTATCCATTCTCAACTTGCCTTAGGCGAAAGGCTCGTTGGTGCATAACGACTTCCTTCAATCTCCGAATTGATGCTCGAAGCGCCGCATGATCTCGCCAGGGAGCCGTCCTGTGACCGAACGGACATACAAGGGGCGAGCAGTACGCTTCACGAGACGAGCCTAACTGACAACGTAACAGTGCCCTGATACCGACGGAGTCAGACGGCTGCACTACACGGGACGCCAGGCAAATCATACAAGCGCGTACCTGGGGATATCACAGAGAGGGACGAGAAGATTCGTCTGTACTCGGAGCGAGCGGTATTGGAGAAGCAGGGGACGCGGAACTTTTACCGAGGACTTAAATAACAAAACATAGAACATCCATGAGAGCACGAGCCTGCACTGGGCTCGTGAGGCAGTGGTCCGGTCACCAGTGCACGATCGAGCACATCCAGCTGACGGCGGTTCTGGCCCGTAGGAAACTCTGAGAATTGGGTACTGACGAAGCGCGGGTAGGCGAGTAAGTATAACGGCTACCGACACAGGGATAACTCTGAAAGAACCTCTGCCGAACGGTCTATAGAGGAGGGAAGACTACAGAATGTTGAACTCGCAGATGCGCTCCGCACTCATATTGCTAGAAGCTGATTTGAACTGCTTAGTCTGATCGGAGTCTAGCTATAGCGTCCGTGTCTACAGGCTGCCGGTTGCACGCGAGCGAGCCACATACAAAGCACTTTCCTTTCTCCCAAACTCAAACTTCAGTTAATAAAATGAATTTGTAAACGCATTCATCATATTGAGTACAACTACATTTATATTTTATTACTCTTTTAATAAGAAAATTTATTCTTTGGCCCTGCTCGATTGTCCCAAATTTGACATAAAAGGTTTTATTGATATTGTAACTTTTAATTGGTGTGTTATTGTTCTGCCTGAAGTTACCTCAAAGAATGACGTCAGAAGCTTCTTGTTCGTGCACCGATAATCCATCTAGAGAGTCTGGAGTGTGGCCATGAATGATTAATGAGAGATAATAAATAAAGCTCCGCTGTCTACATGATAGAACACACACACGCACACGCACACACACACACACATGCACACACGCACACGCGAGCAAGCAGAACCCACATACATGCACACGGAGCACACACGGAACACACACACACAAACTGTGACCTTGATGGCTATAATGTGGCTTTGAAAGGCACAGTGTAGAGCTGCCGTGTTATAAACACACAGAACTGACAGGCAAGCTAGCAACACGAGCCTGGCTGAGTGGGCGTGGTGGGCGAGCGGGGCAGGCGTACGAGCCTCGAGGTCGAGCTGCAATGTGTGTGCTCGCTGTGGGTGTGGTAGAGGTGCCACGATAAAGTCAGTGTGTCCGAGAGAAGCCTTATGAGCCACACGAGATGCCCCTAAGAAATATCAGCATTTCCAACACCACAACCATGGAACCGATGTAGCGGCTCGCTGTATACATCGTCATCTGTCAAGTAGTTAACATGTGCGCGTCTAAATCGAAGCCACGAACTAAAAGCACAAAAACTGATCAACTCTGCTCCAGCACCAAAGCGACTCCGTGTGAGAGGACCTCAGGAGGTCCGAAGGCACGCTGGATGTCATACACTGCGAAGTATGAACGCAGCCATTATCTCAAAATTCCTCATTTTCATAACACATGTCCCATGTGTCTGGACACATCCCAGACCGTGGAGAGCCTATTCTCAAATATCACGATTACATGCAGAGCACCCCCACCCCCTCCACCCCTCCCTCCCAAAGACGTTCTATGTATATTCCGTACATAGCTCGTAATAGGGTTCAAGTGACACACACACACACACACACTCACACACACACACACACGACACACACACACACACACACACACATACACACACACACACACACCACACGCACACACACACACACACACACACACACACACACATACACACACACACACGGACATGCAGGAGCCAATTCCCCGGGCGCGAGCATAGGGAGTTAGATCCCATACACTGGAGTACAGTAATCAGCCACCAGCAGGACTGAAGGCCTATAACTTTTGATAAGGGGGGGGGGGGGGCATTTAAACTCAAGGCACCAACAACTATGACACTTTGTGATGTTGTTGACTGCATTGCAGACCAAGATATATATATATATATATATATATATTCTTATCTATATATATATATAGACGTATATATCTATATATCTTTTTTTTGGCTCTGTTATTATTTTGAAGTATATCTATACAACAATAATGCAATTATATTTGGTTTTGGAAAAAAAGCGTTGCCAGGTTCACTCTAAAAACCCTTGATGATGGCATAACTCCACAACTCCACAGTGCTATGCTCATACTTCTATCCATCTACTGTGTGTAACTGGCGACTCCCCCCCGTCCACAGTGCAAGTGCTGGCCAGGCTTCCTGCTTAAGGACGACGGCAAGACGTGCGTGGACACGGACGAGTGCTCGTCCAGCCTGCCCTGCAGCCAGCACTGCCTCAACACCTACGGCTCCTACAAGTGTCTGTGCGTGGACGGCTACGAGGCGCTGGAGCGCAACCCCAACATGTGCAAGGCCCTGTCAGGTGCGCCTCGTACCGGGGATCTGGCCGTTGCTTGTTTGTTTGAGTGTTTGACTCTGTAGCAAAGATCACTTAAGTTGCCACAATGCCGCGTAAGTGGCTTACTTCAGGGCTCCTCCAAGGACACAGGCAGTAGTGGTCTTGAAAGTCTGGTTTATTTGCAATTGTTGGTATGAAATTAAAAGGAGCAGATGGCACCAGCTAGCATGCTAGCACTCTCCTGAGTGTGTGTGTGTGTGTGTGCTGGTGGCTAATTAAGCCAGCCAGCCACCAAACACACACACACTCCCATTGCGGTCCCCTTGTGGAAGGTTCTGGGTTCAAATTCCCATTAGTTAGCTGTGAGGTGTACTCCCTCGCTCCCTTGTGGTTGCATTTATATAGCGCTTCTATTGAAATCGCTGAACAATATTGCCTCACTTTTGGTACTATTTAGAGTTAGGTGTCTTGCTCAGGGACACCTTGACACTTGGCTAGGAGCAGCCGGGAATCGAACCTCCTGAGTCACTGCTGCTCATGTACTTATTTGGGGTTTTTTCAGCATCTTCATTTTCTTTTTTTTAACAATACAATACTTTTTTGTTCAACAGACGAAAAAAAAAACCTGTACCTTAAACAGTTTTTACTCATTTCACCTTCCACAAATGTACCATGACAACGTCATCAAGCATTGAGCTATCAAATTAGATTTCACCAGAGGGCAATCTATCTAATGCGATGGATCTGTCAACCTTCATCACTGATTGTCATGGGGTATCGTGGCGGTGCAATTTCAGTACAGTCGTCCGGAAACGCACGCCGGAAACTAGCTGCTAAGACTCGAAATAAGGAGCCAATCAGAACCATTTAGTGGTGGTGGTGGGCGGTGGGTGGGGAGCCTCTTGAATACTTCTGTGTTGCAAACACTCACGCTTTCTCTCTCCCGCTCTTCCAGCCGAGGAGCCTTTCCTGATCATGGCCGACCACCACGAGATCAGGAAGCTGAGTGTGGACGGCTCCAACTACACCATTTTAAAACAGGTGAGAGATGGCCACTGCTGACGAGGGTTTTTTTTTTTTAAGCGTTTCGAGGTGCACCTCAACAACACACCACGACGAAGCACTACACTGAGTCCAGAGCGTGATAAGCGCCGTCCACTGCCAGCGGACTACCAATTTAGTTACTTGTGTGTGGGATGGGGAGTTGATAGAGCAGAATATGAATATGGGCCTTCGACTCACCAACACGTGGAACTGCAAAAATCGTCCGCCTGTTCACAATCTGGCCAATTAAAAACCAAACGATGGGAGGAAGGAAGCAAGGAAAGGGGTAAAATGTTAGTCATTTGCACTTTTTCATAAACGGTTCAACTTGTTGATTTTGTTGATGCTTGTTGATGCTATTTACAGGGCGCTTTTCACAGTGCAACTTCCAGAGCCACATAAACCACAGTTCCTACCCCTGAGTGCAATGCCTGCGACTAAAAGACTTCCTCATGAGTCTGACGGAGCTCATGTGCGCTCTCCAGCCACTTAGCACACAGGCTAAATTTATGCAACGACAATTAAGACGTGTGGTGTGTCGTGGTGTGGATCAGATAACCGAGGGGGCCCCCGGTCAGGGCCAATTTGAGAGCGCCCCTTAATTCCCTGCTCGTTTCGGCGGGTCAACGGCGCCGAGGACTGATGAGCCGTTAAAGCGGACTTGCCGGATTTATGTGTTTGTTTTGGAGTCTCGCTGCCTCACAGCTCCCTAATCTATGAATGGATTTTGATCCAGTCGCTTTATCCGGGCTTTTATTGATGACGATGATGGTTCATTTGGGGTTTTTCTTTGATGAGCGGCGGGGGGAAGGTTGGGAGGGTACAGCTATAACACACTTTCAGATTATTCTGAGATGATGCAAACTTTCGTGCCAACTGTTATTTCACACTTTGCTAATCTACCGTCGAGAAAGTTAGGCCCGAGTTATGACCATGTCCATTTCCAAAGCTGTTCTCGCTCTCTATCGGTGGAGTTAACACGAGTGCGCCTCTTTTACACACGAAACGTTTCATTCAATCTTAATGTAATCTCAGAACGTGCGTGCTGCTGTGCATGGAAGTGTGTCATTAAATATATGAGTGCATTAACTTCCCCGGTGTCCTACTACTGGTAATATCGTGAATAACGATTGCATAACCCCGTCGTAGGTGCACATAATGGCACAGGGACATAATGTCCTCTGATATCAAGGGGGGGGGGGTTATAATGACAATATGGGTCTGCTGATTCCTGCATTGTAATTTTCCAAACCCCCCCATACCCCCCTCCGGTCCCCCCCATGGAAAAGCTATTTCCATCATCGGTGGGTCGCAATAGTGCCGTCCCGGTCGGAGCTTTGTGTCTGTCTGTTAATTATCACAAATCACCATCTGGGATTTAAATCAAGCAAGCCCCCCCCCCCCCCCCCCGCCGTCCCCATTGTCTCTTCCCGGAGCCCTGTTATGTTCTCGTTTAGCTCCCCGACGTTCCTCCTCCGTCGGAGTGTTTCGGGAGCGCCGGCCACAATTCACTTTAATCGCCGCTCGCCTCGCTTTAATGGAAGCGGGAGTGGGAGATATGCATATGTTTCCCGCTAAGTGGTCCTGGCAGGATACTCCGTTGACCTCACCTCACTTTGCCACGCCGTTACTTACTTACCCCGATCCTGGAAGACGGCCTCGCCACCCCCCCCCCCCCCCCCACCCCCCCCCCCCCCACGGGAGATATTTTATTCTATTCTCACCGCATTCGACTGACTCGTCGGAGCCATCTCCGCAGTCATCGTCGTGGTCGCAGATGAACCTCTGGGGGATGCAGGCCTTGTTGAGGCATCGGAAGGAACTGTTGTCGCACGTGTTGTTGGGTGCTGGAGCATGAGAGACACACACACACAAACTTGACTCGTTTGCGATCGTGTTCGGAAAACTAGCACGGTACAAAACAAACGGAAGCGGACGTGTTTTTTTCCTTCCCCCCGGAAAGGAAGGACAAAATCCCTTTCACGTTGTTTCTGTTTGACTCACGCGCGGTTCAGACAGTCTGAGTTCAGTGATTGGTTGTTGTAATTATGGGCTGAGGTGTCGAGCATGCGGAAAGATCCAGATGGCGGGGGGGGAAACAAGATCGGATTCAAAGATCAGATGCCAAGCGTGTCAGCCGTCAGAAGAAACGCCGGTTGAGGCGATGTTTTATGGTTGTAAAAAAAAAAACTGATTACGTGTGAATGTTGTAATTACATCACATAGGAACAACGCAAAGGATGCCCTATTCATCATCGCATAATCAGTCAATTATCCCCATTTAATGCTATTACTGTATAGTCATCTCGTCGTTGTCATACAGTATCCCAAGTGACTGACAGTGAACACGGATACATGACGGTCCAGGTAGGGATTCCTACGTGGGGCATAAACACATCCAAACAGTACACTAGCCTACTACGACTGATACTAGGCAGGCTAGTATCAGTATCTGTCCCTGTGATAAAGCATTCATGCTTATTGAGACAAAGGTGTGCATTTGTCGCTGATGATTGTGTTGCATAATGCAATGTACGTCATGTGTTTGTGTGTATATACTGTATATTCAAATTGAAGGTGTTGTGTTATCACTCTCTGAGTGTTAATGATGCCGTCCATCACAAGGGGATTCAAGGTGAGGCTATAGTTTCGGGCCAATTACAGAACCTGGATTCTATTGGACAATGTGACCGAGGAAGGCGGAGCTTCGGCTTAATAAGTGCCCGCTGGGGGAAGAGACCCCAGAGGAAGAGGGGACAAAGAAACTACGCAGCAGAACTCCAGTCAAGGGTGCAAAAAAAATACTGAAATTGAAGTTTTTGTCATGGTTAGTTGCTTTCTTTTGTACCAGTGAAAGCATTTCTTTTCCACAAAACTATTTTGTTATTTGTCAATCTTTTTTTTTATAATTTTTGTTTTGCTTTGTTATTTAAATAAATGCCCTCTGTGTTTTTTCCTCTCGTGAATCGTGATGGTTTTTGGCACGATCACTCCCTACTTGACATCACCGCGGTACCACCCTCACAGCAACAGCGCCCTACAACTGGGCGACACTCACCGCAGCCGGCTGCCGACAGCTCGTCGCTGCCGTCGGGGCAGTCTCTCTCGCCGTCGCACAGCCAGTGCTTGGGCACGCAGGCGTAGGAGCCCGGGCAGCTGAAGGCGCCCGGGGCGCACGTCACCGAGCCTAACCACAGCCAAAGAACATTTCCACCAAAACATTACCGCGTTTATTCGTCATCATTTATTCCCAAAGAACAGAAATAAAAGCACAAAACGTGATACTCTGTAAGTACTGAATGTGTGA
This sequence comes from Coryphaenoides rupestris, assembly GCA_002895965.2. NCBI lineage: Eukaryota > Metazoa > Chordata > Actinopteri > Gadiformes > Macrouridae > Coryphaenoides > Coryphaenoides rupestris. Next base: position 38,538 of record PIJE02001821.1, read on the forward strand.
GGAGGAGGAGGTGAAGGAGGCTGGATTCATAAACACGAAGATGAGGGAAATTCCATGAAAATGTCTTCGAGAAGCAAGAGGCACATGGAGCAATCCAGACGTGGAGAGCATAAATATACATGCAGAGCACCATGGGAATATATATACACGTCTGTTTGTTATTACAATACAGATATTATGCTTGAACTAGATTTGGACGGTCTCTTTACATTTAACTTCACTGCGCATCGGGGGATTTCAGGCGGTGCCGTCAAGGCGACATGCTTGCATTGTTAAGCTGGAACCAAGGAATCAACCAAAACCAAAAAAA
>PIJE02001821.1:39042-99541 GCA_002895965.2 Coryphaenoides rupestris
AGGAAACCCGCTCATCTCCGGCAAAGTCCACACACACACACACACACACAGATCCCCAGCTACTCCTGTAGTCACACACCTCGAGCCACTGGGCCAGAAAGCGGGCCGGAGTGCAATTATTTTCTCGGATCAATATTTGATGCCATCTCTTGTCCGGCGATAGATAAACAAACAGGTGGCGGGAGGGAAGATTAAAACTGCAAAGCCAAAGCAATAACCCCTACCCAGTTGTTCCCAAATAAACAAAACAAACCATAAGCAGAACGTCTGTATCGTACGTCACTCCGTTGTCCAGCAGCAACACAGCCGTCGGTGTATGAATGGGTGAATGTGAAGCAATACTGTAAAGCGCTTTATAAATGCAAACCAAACCCCACGACCCCTCCTCCTCACTACAGACTCCTCCTGCCTGTGGAACCAGTTTGCCTGCTCCAAGAACAAGTGCATCGCCAAGCAGTGGCTGTGCGACGGGGGGAACGACTGCGAGGACGGCCTCGACGAGAGTCTGCAGATCTGCGGTGAGTCTCCGTCTCCTGTCACCGGGAACACCTTCCCCGACCCACGCCTCACCTGTCAGCGGGGAGGAGTAGGCGTGGCGCTGAGGCGCTAAAGGTTTGTTTTCCGTGGTGGACCATGTGCCTGAGAACGGCGGGAGGGGGGCGGGAGAGAGATCGGGAAAGAAGGTTCACGCGACGACAAATGATCGCGTGGGCATTTCTGGTTATCCGACACCACGCGTGTGTTGGACTTTGCCGGAGATGAGGAAAAACAGTTACCCAAGTGTTACAGTGTGTTGGAGTGTGTTGTTATAATAATAATAACAACAATGATGACTCTGTGAAACTATAATAACCTAATAACAACTTGGAGCTGGTGTTTGGGTCACTTCTGTCTACCCTGTTGTGATTCCCGCGTCAGTTTTTCTCTCTAGCCTGATCACTTTAATGTCACTTAGAATGAAGTTAATGACGAGATAAACGTGACATTCTGCGTCTGTGCATCCCGATTATTCACGATTTCCCGCACACCGTACCGGGTTTAGCATTTCAAAATGCCAACAGCTGCGTTTGAAAACATATGAGCAAAATAGTGGTTCTTCGTTCGCGCAAAACGTATCAAAGGGAGACTTTTCATATTTCTGGGTTTCCGTTTAGATTTTCTTTCATTTTTTTCTCACTCTGTGGAAAAGCATATTACATGTGGCTCACCGACAGATACTCCCTGTTACGAGATGGGAAATTCGGAATTTCAAAGACGCAGTGACATTTTCCCCAAACCACATCCCCTTTTCAGCGAGATTGTGAATGGCTGGGGGCCTTTTTATATGATAATTTACTCACAACAATTCATAACAATTTCAAACGTTCTAAAGGCATCTGTGGCGCAATTCATATCAATCCTGAAATAAGCGCATTTGAAGCTCTGAGATGCCATCGCCTCACTTCCAGATAGAGTGTACAAACTGGAAGTGTGTCAAGAACTAATCTGGCAGCATTCACAGCCAATTTGAAGAAAACTAAATTAATTAGATAAGATATGAATAAGATTGACAATGGTAAATTAATTTCCACGAACAGCTTTTCGTCCCATTGTGGCAGACCGGATGACGGTAAGTAAGAAGAACCAGTGCTTTATACAGGGAAGGGGAAAGAGGATGTGTGTGTGTATGTGTATATGAAACCAACATACATACATGCAAAGTGCTCACTTTACTTTTGACTTTTTTTTTATGTCTTGCTGTTTATATGCCTATTTGTTTAGATTTCTCAATTCTAAGTATTGTATTGTTCTGTTTTATTTCACTGCGCATCCTGTATATTTATGTGACAATTAAACTTCTTGAATCTTGTATATCGCCACAGTGTTATCCGTGAGCGCAGTTGTACGTGTGCAGAATACGGGATTTATAGGGTAGCAGGGGCTCAGGAGTCAGCTGCCGCTTGTCCGGCAACTGGAAGGTTGCTGGTTCAATCCCCGGTCAAGTGCGTCACGGTGTCCCTGAGCAAGACATCTAACCTCAACTGCTCCCAGCTGGTTGGGAGCGGTGTCAACCATGGGTGGGCGTGAGGCAATATCGTGAAGCGATTTGGATGAAAGCGCTATACGAATGCAATCCATTTACCATTTATAGTGGCCGTGATGCGTCGCTTGGCCATATTTTAGTAGTTTACAGTTGATAAGATAAGATAAGATAAAACTTTATTAATCCCGAAGGAAATTCTTGAAAAGAATTTCACTTGCCAAACTTGCCGTTTGGCCATAGCATTGCTGTGGACCTTTAAAATGCTTGACGAATCAAACATTCCAGAGACCTCCAAGGTGCGGTTGGGCAGTTCAGGCACGGCAACTTATCAAGTAGGTTGAAAGCCAAAGTATTCTGATGCAATTATGCTCGATTGGACTCTGGCTGCCCTCGGGCGGTTACCCGGAGGTTTAATGTTTGTTTTTCATGCTAATAAATAAGTAATTGTAACGCTGCTAAAAATGAAAAGATATGCAAAGGTTTTTTATTCACATTTTTTTTTAATGCAGCTCAAAGTTAAAAAGAGTTGGTTGACAGCCTGCGTCAACCGCAAACAAACATCTGAAGCACCCCCTTGTTTTTTATTTATGCTTCCCTCGTGCGATAATAGATAGAAGCAGTGACACAGCAGTGATTCGGATAATGAGCCGTTTTGAGGATTCGACGGCGGGCGATCATCATGCTGGCCATGCTGCCAGGCCGCCGTCTTAATTGGAGGGACATTTTTACGATGTCACGCAAATGTATGCATACATCGTGCCGCATCAAAGCGTGGGCGAAGAGGCCTCTCGTAACCTGGCCTCTGGTGGTGGTGCTCGGGTGTGGTCCTCTGAGGTCACCGCTCTCCCCCACCCGCCTCTCTGCTCCCTCCCTCCCTCCCTCCCTCCCTCCGCCACCGCTCCGCCACCACTGATGGCTCATTAATTACACTGTCGCTTTGTGTTGTTCAAATTTTCTTTAGGCGGGGGGGGGAATATTCAACAGCAAACAGCGAGCCTTCCCTCAGATCTGTGCCGTTGGCTGCACGGTAGATGAGGTGCGTCCATTCCAGATGTCTAGGGGGTACCTCTGGAAACAGCATACTAAGCCACCAAGTTTGACTTTGTGGCGGCCAGACTATTGTCGTGGAAAAATGTAGTCGGAGATACATTTTCTTTATTCCTGTCCCTACACTTGTTTCCTGGTGTCGAGCTAAGGGGCTGTCTATTGTGCTATACAGTGCACAGACAGTATAGCACGCATACTACACGTCACCAATGTTAATCTATAGGCTATAGAGGGAAATGCACATTTAATAACAAAATGAGTTATGAATCATCAAAGACCAGATGTAAGGATGAGAGAAGACTCTCTGTATATGCCATGTTCAATTAAACATACTGGAATATGTGATCGTTTACAATTTAGTGATTGTGATCTTGAATGCTAAGGTGCACAACTAATTAATTCATTAATAGACGGATGTGGGAGTGTGTGTGTGTATTTGGTGGCTGGCTTAATTGGCCTCACCTGGCCCAGTTAGAGTCTGGGGGGGTGGACCAGTGCACCTCAGGTTAAGTCAGCCACCAGCACACACACTCAAAGAGAGCACAAGCACGATAGCCTTCACCGTATGAATCTGTCTGCCAGTCTGATCATACTTTTCACCACAAACCTGCCTGCGTCCTTGGAGGAGCCCTGAACTAAGTCACATGATGTGCCTACGCTACAATGGGTTAAATTAATTAAAGTAAATGCGAGAACACACATTGCAAAGAGTCAGGCATCTAGCCGAGGGCAGATTACAGAAAATATTACCCTCCGCCACCCACACGTGTTGAATATGTGCACTTATTATAGCCATTCGGCATTGGCGTCATCCGCTGATTTGAAAGGCAAATATTTCAGACGCTAATAAGATTTTATCCTATTTGTGGTATGAAGCATTGGTGATCCTAATGATGCAACCCTCAATTGGATCTCTGGGGAAATCTGTTTACCGTGACGGGGGGGAAAAAAGCGGCGATCTGAAGTAAAGCAATGACACAACCGAAATTTGTGGGGGATTCATAGCGTGTTGAGTCTGAATTTGCCCAACTGCTTGTTATTTGCCGTATTCATCACAATGGCGGCGTGATGCTTTTTTTGCCCGGCGTCACTGGGAGTGGACACGCGCTCGAAGCCTGATCAACTCCAGATGTGATGTGCGGTGCGTCGGAGTGGGCCTGCCACGACGGGAGCTGCGTCTCCGCCTCAGCCCGGTGTAACCAGGTCATCGACTGTGCTGATGCCTCCGACGAAAAGAGCTGCAGTAAGGCCTTTTTTTTCTTTCTTTTCTTCTCTCTTTTGTACACCGTGCTTTGCATAGTGAAGAAGAATCCTCTCCTCTCCCCCCCTCCCCCCCCTCCCCCCTCCCCTCCTCCCCCTCCTCTTCTCCTCTCCCCTTCCCCCCTCCCCTCCCCCTCCCCTCTTCCTCCTCTTCCTCCGCCTCCATGCTCTCGCGCTGCCGTGCTGAGAAATACAGCGCGGGACGAGGCGGCCCGGCCTCATCCGCTGACATATCAATTGGCTCCACTGACTTAAACTCGTGTCTGCCACTCCTCCGAAGAAATACCCCAAAAAAAATATACCCGCCACAAAGCCAGCCTTCCTCCTCCACACTGTATCTATAGCATGTCAGACAGTGATCCTATTCTGTGTGTGTGTGTGCGTTTGTGTGTGTGTGTGTGTGTGTGTGTGTGTGTGTGTGTGTGACTGACTGTGTATGCATGCATGTGTGTGTTTGTATGCGTGTGTGTGTGCATGTGTGTGTGCACGTGTGCGTGTGTGTGTGCATGTGCGTGTGTGCATGTGCGTGTGTGCGTGTGTGTGTGTCCCTTTCCGCATTCAGACCGCACCGACTGCTCTCACTTCTACAAGCTGGGCGTGAAGGAGAGAGGCTTCATCGGCTGCAACTCGCTGTGCATCCACCCCTCGTGGTTCTGCGATGGCGCCAACGACTGCGGGGATTACGCCGACGAGGTCAACTGTCAGGGTGACTGTCTTTATTATTTTTTTTTTTCCCCGATTTTCACCCACCGACCTACACCCATCCCATCTCCTGACCCCCGGTCGACCCCCCCGGCATGTCAGAGGGGAGGAGAGGGGGGGAGAGGAGGGGAGGGGAATGGGGGGGCCTCGTACCGCGCCGAGGAAAATTGCATCAAACGTAATCCAATTGAGTCGTTATGAAACTGATGAGATTCCGTAATGCGATGAAGCCATTGGAATTGTTGTATTTAATCTGCAAATGTTATAAAAAAGAACCTGCAAGCTAGAAATTCGAGAGAGAGAGAGAGAGAAAAAAAGAGCGAGAGAGCAAGGGGTGTGTGTGGGGGGGGGGGTAATGATAATGAAGATCAATCATGGTTAATACTCTAACACGAGGCCTGGCTTCTGTGTCCCCCGGCGTGCCACCCCCCCACCCTCCCCACGCTAGTGTCCCACACCCAGCAGTGTGAGGAAGGCCACATTGCGTGTCCCAGCGGGAAATGCATCTCCAGCGTGTGGCTCTGCGACGGCCAGAAGGACTGCGAGGACGGGGCCGACGAGTTCCAGTGCGGTAAGACGGACGAACGACGGCTGAGCGGCTAAGCTTTGACAGCCGTGATTGATTGATGGCCCGCGTGCTCTGTAGTGTTGCCTTGGTTACAGCTCGCTCGGGTAGCCTGGAAGCAGGAATTTTGAAGTGATTAAACTCGAGAGCCAAACGGCGTGTTGCACGGCATACGGTTTTAACGCCAATCAGACGAGTATTCGCTCAGCCCAGTGGTATGATAAACAATATGGACAACTCTCAGATCTCTGCTTCTGCTTCCCCATGCAGACCGCCCCCCAAAACAAGTTTACGGATGCGTCCGTGCTTAATGGACTAAGAGAGACGCGCTGCACCGCCTGATTTGAAAGGCAAATCACTGTCTGACATGCTATAGATACAGTGTGGAGGAGGAAGGCTGGCTTTGTGGCGGGTATATTTTTTTTGGGGTATTTCTTTGGAGGAGTGGCAGACACGAGTTTAAGTCAGTGGAGCCAATTGATCTGTCAGCGGATGAGGCCGGGCCGCCTCGTCCCGCGCTGTGTTTCTCAGCACGGCAGCGCGAGAGGATGGAGGCGGGGGAAAGAGGAGGAGGGGAGAGAGGGGGGAGGAGGGGAGGGCAGGGGGAGGGGGGGAGAGGAGAGGATTCTTCTTCACTATGCAAAGCACGGTGTACAAAAGAGAGAAGAAAAGAAAGAAAAAAAAAAAGGCCTTACTGCAGCTCTTTTCGTCGGAGGCATCAGCACAGTCGATGACCTGGTTACACCGGGCTGAGGCGGAGACGCAGCTCCCGTCGTGGCAGGCCCACTCCGACGCACCGCACATCACATCTGGGAGGCGGAATTAACATTTGGCACAAAAAAATATATATAAAAAAACGGGGTCGGCTGCTTAGCGGATTGAGAGGATCACGTTCAGGTGCGGCTCCCGCACGGATATTTAGTGTCTCATCGCCTTTTTTTGAAGTCAGTAAAGCCGGCCAGATAACAAAATACAAAAAAAAGCAGGTGGGGTTGTGATGCGTTTACCCCCGGATGGATTAAAAGTGTGTAATACTTTACACGCAATTCAGTGGTAGCGTTCACAGAGGGAAGGCGAGGGGGGGGTGGGGGGGGTTATGCAGAGTCCAGGTGAACTCTGAACAGGTGGGTCTTGAGTGTTACACGTGTGTTTTCTGTGTATTTGAACCAGCCACCACTGCTGAGGCAAAGGAGGGAATCCATTTGTTATGAGATTGGAGGGCAGCGCGGTTGCGTGGAGGTGGCTTGATTGCGTTAGCGTTGGTCGACTATCGCGTTATCGGATCCACCGCTTGAACCCGCTCCTCTGAACACGGCGTCTCCGTTGTCGTCTGCGCGGGCGATGACAATGAGGTTATCGTTGTGTTAAATAAGTGTTTTCCATTAATGATGAGAAATACCTCCGGTGGCAGCTGGTGTAGATTAAAAATGAGATATGGTATACAATAAACCTTGAGCTCTTTTCCCTCCAATGGAAAACTACAGTGTCTACATCATGAGACATGGTATTGGCAAGAATACGGCAATCCAGGATTGATGATGATGTGTGTGTGTTTGTCTGCGTGTGTGTGTGTGAGTGTGTGTGTGTGTGTGTGTGTGTGTGTGTGCATGCTACGGCAAATAGAAACATCACAGACAGATCAATGGTGGCCTACGAGACTCTCGTCCACTCTAAAGGTCACCGCGTGCATCCACGCTCATCCATTCGTTTCGGGCCGTTTCGCTAACATGCGATGGCGGCTGAATAATGTGGCTCGATAATATTTGGTTCTCGGGTCGTGAAAGACGCGCACAAAGTGAAAGCTCGGGTCAATTTCTGCCGGGGCTTCTGCTTCGACAATTCGCAGCGCCGCTAACGTTGCTGAGTGTGAATCTGTTACTCTGTTCTCTCTCTCTCTCTCTCTCTCTCTCTCTCTCTCTCTCTCTCTCTCTCTCTCGCGCGCTCGTGACTTGAATATCAACCAGTCAGAGTGGGGCTTCGCACACAGAGAGTAGCCTAGCATGGAGCCCTAACCTTGGCTCAGGTGGCTCAGTGGGGACAGGGAGAGAACCTCGCGCTACCTGGCTGGTATCAAATAGAGGTCACTCACTGACACAGAAGGCCTCGTCCGAGTTGTCGCCGCAGTCGTCCATCCCGTTGCAGAAGTGGCTGTTGGCCACGCAGCGCTGGTTGTTGCAGGGCCTGAAGCCCCTCCTGCAGCTCCGTATGTCTGGTGGTGGTGGTGGTGGTGGTGGTGGTGGTGCCGGTGGTGATGGTGGAGGTGGTGGTGGTGGTGGAGGTGATGGTGGAGGTGGTGGTGGTGAGGATGGTGGTGGTGATGGTGGAGGTGGTGGTGGTGGTGAGGGTGGTGGTGGTGATGGTGGAGGTGGTGGTGGTGGTGAGGATGGTGGTGGTGATGGTGGAGGTGGTGGTGGTGATGGTGGTGGTGATGGTGGAGGTGGTGGTGGTGAGGTGGTGGTGGTGATGGTGGAGGGTGGTGGTGGTGGTGGTGGTGCCAGTGGTGATGGTGGAGGTGGTGGTGGTGGAGGTGGTGGTGGTGGTGGTGGTGGTGGGGGTGGTGGTGGTGGTGGAGTTGGTGGTGGTGGTGGAGATGGTGGTTAGGGTGGGGGTGGTAGGGGGGCATTGACAATAACATTTCAGTCAAAGCAAACACATGAATTCATTCGACCAAGTTTTGATTTAGCATATTTCAAAACAAATTAAAACACATTGTAATTGCTTTGTTCTTAATGTGCATGTTAAAGCACTTGATAAACATTGTTTTTAAAGGTGCTATATGAAGAACATGTAACACTATTATTATTAAAGAGACAGTGCTATTTGATTAGCAACTGGAAAAAGATTTTTTCTCTCTAGTGTTTCTTTAGTTTCTCTAAAGATTTTTTTTCTCGCTCAACTTTTTACTCCCCACAAAGCATATCCTTTAACACGTCCCGGGGGGGGGGGTGGTTCACACACCATGTTGTTAGGCGTTCTTTCTTACCACAGTATTGCATCTTCTCGTCCGACTTGTCTTTGCAGTGGGCCACACCGTCGCAGGTGAACTGGTAGCTAATGCACTGGCCGTTGCCGCACTCAAACTCTGTGTGTATGTTGCACGACGAATTCTCTGCTACAAATGGAGAACGTGGGGTGGGGGGGGGGGTGTTATTAACACAGGATACACCACCGTTAATATCCAGCCACTTTAAATTGTGCCAGGTTGATTTGTGATGGTGTATTCCGCCCTGGAGCAAGGTTCTGCTCTGCTGTGCAGTCGTGCCTTGTTGTGATTTTTAGTGTTTTAGAGGTGCGCCGTCTAATTTGTCCTCGCCAAGCTCTGGATTCCATGAGATCATTCTATTTAGAGTCTCTTTGTCATAAAAGCAAGGTGTACGTACAAGCAGAAGTCATTTTGTTTTAGATTGCGACGAGATCAAACACTCAATCAGCATTAATCTTACTTAATCCATAATCATAATGATAATCTGCAGCCAATCATAAGAGGGGACCGACCTCCCTCTCCTCACGCGGACGGTTGCGTGGGTGTAATTGAATGTTCAGCATTCCTGTGACTTACACACGCATCTGTTGTCGTCCAGGAGCACACGCTCTCCCCGGCATGTACAATTAACCCGGCCATCTGGGGTCAGCAGGCAGAGGTCGCCGCAGCCTCCGTTCTGGTGTCGGCATGGCGACAATTCGCCTGCAGGACCACACACACGCAGGCAAACGCACACATGCACACACACACACACACACACACACACACACACACACATGCACACACACACACACACACACAAGTGATGTAGAAGGGGGGGAAATAACCCAACCGGAGGTAAATAAATAGACGGAGGCGGGTATGAAATCAGGCGCTAAGCCCGTCGAGAGCGCGCCAAAACAATTACTACTTCGCACAGACGCGGCCCCGGACTTAGCCTCGAGAGCCTCTATTTGTGGCTCCCCCGATCCCCGCTATTTCCCTGGCATCCTCCGCCACGCGTGGCAGGTGGAGGGAGTCAATGAGGTGGGATACGGCCTCGTGACTCTGGGAGGGACGTTAACAATAGCGGTCCCTCTCTCTCTCTCTCTCTCTCTCTCTCTCTCTCTCTCTCTGTTGCTCCAAAGCACAGACAAAGAGGCAGGAGACAGAGGGGGGGTGGGGGGATGTGATGGTGATGCTGGGGGTGGTGATGATATTGGTGATGTTGGTGATGTTGGGGTTGGGGAGGGGGGGGGGGGACGCCAACATGAGACCAGAGGTAAAATAACATATAAAAACCGCACTGTTGATTTTAAGGGATAAACGCTACAGCGCTGAGAAGGAGCCGGTGCTCGCCGAGGGGGGGCACGTAGCCGAGATAAAAGCCTAGGTTATTGTGGACCCTGTGGTTTGTGTGTTTTATTTATGAGACAAAGGGGAGTAGGGGGGTCTAGGGGCGGGTGGGGGGGACACCTCTTGGTCCAATTGACTAAGTAAACAGGACGAGGGGGCGGTGCAGGTGGGGCAATAGAACACCGAAGGCGCCCCAACTAAGGTCCCCGGTCGAGACAGAGGACTTAAACTCACGGCTTTTTAGGAAGCGAGGTGAGCCATGGATATTATTATTATTATGTGTGCTAAGCAGATACAAAAAGCATTACCTAAAGGATCTCTGGGAACCACTGGGAACGAACCACCGCAACTACAACACCCCCCGCTGTCTCCGTCCTAGTTGCAGCTAATGCGCTATGCTACACTTTAGAGAATATCTCTTCATGGGGGGGAGGGGGGGGGTAGTGCTTTATTAATTGCATCGCACATAAATTATTTCGCAAGATGTGTTTTATATGTTTTCCTACACATCAGCATTCCACTTTTAAGGCCACATGCGAAACACGGGGGAAAGTAAGGGGGACAAGTAGGACAAAAAACGTGCATAAACACACAAGGAAATACAACTTCAACAGCATGCAAGTTACACAACACAGCACGTCAGACTTCTGTCATTATGGATATACACACAAACCCGATGTCACCACTGGCCGGGCCCCCGCGCTACTTAGCGGCGCCGTGCTCAGAATAGCACATCTGCCGTTCTCCACAATCACATACAATCACGGCCGTCCATTATGAAGGGGGGTGGGAAAGTGAAAGGAGTCACAGAGAGAGCTCGGAGCACCACTCACAGTTGTTGGTGTCGCTAGCCACGGCCACGATGCCCATGGGCTGGGGTATGTTGGCGCGCAACACCTTGGTGTCGCCTCCCGTGAACTTGTTGGATCGCAGCACGGCCTGCCGCGCCCAGTCCGACCAGAAGATGAAGTCGCCGTAGATGGCCAGGCCGAAGAAGGTGCCGCGCTCGGACTTGACGATCACCTGGGAGAGAGACCGTGTGTCGCACATACGTACAGCGGATGAGTCCCGACGTTGGGGTCTTGGTTTGTGTGCGTGTATGTGTTTGTTTGAGTGTGTGTGTGTGGGTGGGCAGAACCATTTTAAGGTTATGTTGTGAAACTGAAATTAATCTTGGATCCAGTAGATCCAGTAGATCCGGTAGTCCTACTATGTAATATTGTAGATAACTTATTTATACAAAAAATTACGCAATGTTTCTTAGATTTATTGTCATTCTATTAGGCGTATACACTTTACATTTATCATTCTATTGTTTTTATTCTTATGTTTTTGTTATTTTTCAGCCACCTCTGGCACAATAATTTCCTTTGGGATTAATAAAGTTTTATCTCATCTTATCTTATAGCACAGGGCTTCTCAAACTTTTTGGTTGCTAGGGACCCCTTACAAGACCCCTTACTCTTAGATGCCATTGGAGCTATTTGTATTCTAAAACGTTTCAACCTAAATACTTCAGACCTGTTTCATAATAATAAACAGAAACACATTACAATTTGAATCATGTTAATACCACTTATATACTTTTAGACAGAGGGTCATTTTATTAAAATTGCATTTGATTGACGTGTCACACGTGATGTGTCACAATCATATCAGAGTTTCTGTTGGCCCAAAGCTAATGACATTGTCATTGTGATGTGTGATGATGTCATCACACACGCCATGCACACACACACACACACACACACACACACACACACACAACACGCAGAGACAGAACGGCTATTATGTAACGGCTATTATGTCACAAAAATGTATATTCCAACATTCAAAATGTCTCATTCGGTGTCATATCCTATAATAACCATGAGCAGTGAAAACGTCTCATAATTATCACCTTACACTCGTCAGCCACGCATTTGCCCCAAAACACGCGATCCGACCTACATCTTTGTTTCACCCAGGACCGAACCCGGAAAAAAATACGACAAAATATCACCCGCAAATCACTCTTTTGCGAAGTACTTTCACACACTTGATGCACAAGTCTGTGTTTTGCAGGAGTCGACTTGTGGTCATTACGCCGACTAGTCTATGCAACCCCTATGATACAGCACAATTTTATAATTTATATCAAATTATTTCACGGACCCCCTGGTTATCGGGGTCCGTTACCCCACTTTGAGAATCACTGTTATAGCAGAACCTCTAGGAGGAGGCGGCACAGAGACTGGGCAGGAAACCAAAATCTGCAAGGGGCGGAGCTATGCATTCTTACCAGTGACGGCTGGTGGTGATATTGGGTGGGGGGGGCTAACTAGGCCTACCCATCAATAGTTTATGCTGCAGCAACACATCTGAATGTGTTGTCATATACATGTGAAGTTCATGCTCAGTTTAGTTTTTCTTTACCAGCTCGTTGTGTCTCTGTACAGAGATGCGGTGGCCCTCATCGAGTTGACAGGCGATGTTAACTTTACCCAACATTAATAGCTTTATGCTATTTCCAATATGACTTGTGCAGCATTCGTGCTTTTTTATTTTGTCGGATAAATGTTTTAAATCCGCAATTCCTTGTTGGGTCCAAGCCGTGTCTCCTCCAAAAAGCAAGCATGGGAAACAGAAAGGTAAATTCTTAGCTACACTTGCCGTTAGCCAGTCCTTTTCTTTGGAACCACGTAACACAAAACTTATGATTTTGTCGTTTGTCCTTCTGTGTGATTTGAACGTTTGGACGATGTGTCCCCAATCTCTTTACTTCCAATTTTTCCTCCAAAGTCATTGAAGAAAATGGCTGATTTAGTAAGTAATCCACCTCGTTCATGGTCACGCTATCACCCACTTCTCACCTCCAAGCAATCGCTGTACGCAGCGGACGGTCCGCTGCTCTGTCATTGGTCAGCGGGCTGATCGCAGTTAGGCCAAACAGTCAGTGAATCAAGGGGGGGCGGGCCATGACGCCTGTCAATCACTTAACATGAAGATGATTGGAAGCTGATGCAATCTGTTCTAATCTGTTCGGTGTTTAAACACTTATTTATCTGTTCAATTCCGCTCCGCGGCGGGTTGCTTTGTGGCGACATGCAGATGTCATCATCACGTGCCGTTCGCCGCTCGCCCGGGGAACCGCGAGCGCGCCTCTGTGTCCCAAACGTCTTCAGACCACCTCAGCAAAGAGCACAAAAACAAATATGTGTTCTCTGAAATTGAATCCGGGTGTGGGCATGACAGCTGCGAAAGGAACATGTCAGCTGTGCTTCCTTTGAGGGAAACAAAAAGTAACGGGTGAGGAAGAAGAATAAGAAAGGGTGGGGAATTTATTCACCACCGCTCTAAATTGCCGGAGGTCGACACGGCGGCAGCGGTGGCAGGAGGTGGCGGAGGTGTTCGGATATCAAACTTAAGCCTGCCGTCGGTGCGGCTCCCTCTGACCTGTCATCAGCGCCACTGCGCGGGGTCTTTATGAGATCTGGGCCACGGTGGGCTTAAAACAGCCGCCCGCCCCTTCCATCTCGGTTTCATAAACGTGGTTGAGTGGTAGTCGGGTCCCAAGGCAGTTAACCAAAGTAGATGTAATAAGAGGACCGTGGAGGAAGTAGATAATCAAATGGGGTGAGAGCGACAAACGCAGGGGGACTGAACAAGACAAAACAGGGAATAGAATAGGGTGTTATTGGCGGATTCGGACACCTGACCTATTCGGCTCATAACGACGGGTCCCAAGGCAGTTAACCAAAGTAGATGTAATAAGAGGACCGTGGAGGAAGTAGATAATCAAATGGGGTGAGAGCGACAAACGCAGGGGGACTGAACAAGACAAAACAGGGAATAGAATAGCGGTGTTATTACAGGCGGATTCGGACACCTGACCTATTCGGCTCATAACGAACGCCCACTCCCACCACTGCCCCGACGAGGGAATGGAATAAATCCAGTGCTAAAGGCTTTGTGGCACTTGACTAGGAATGACAAATGTGGTCCGCAGAAGTCACTTTGGATAAAATGATCTGCGAAGCAACGTTAATATCATTCTCACCTCCAAGCAATCACTGTACGCAGCGGACGGTCCGCTGCGCTGTCATTGGTCAGCGGGCTGATCGCAGTTAGCCCAAACAGTCAGTGAATCAAGGGGGGGCGGGCCATGACGCCTGTCAATCACTTAACATGAAGATGATTGGAAGCTGATGCAATCTGTTCTATGTTTTTTAAACTACATTTTCAGAAAATATATTTCTCATCTATATTGTAAAAGATAGGGAGGGCTTAGCCCCACTAGCCCATTGATACCAGCCGTCCCTGATTCTTACTCTCCTCTGTCACTGTCTGTTTCGTTAAGCATATATTCTGCTGAAGAGAAACTCATTTGCGTGAGTGGATGACGCTTTCAGAAGGGGATTTTAAGACTTCTGTCTTTTCATCTTCTATGGTGGCCAGTTGTTGATTTGAAATCTATTTTATAGTTCACTAGAGATGGCTGAGTTTCAAAGATCGCGTGCAGATCCCCTCCCCAACCACATGATCGGCAAAAACAACACTTTAGATTATTAATCTTAACTCTCCGATATATTGTGAGGCTGGAATTAAAAGCTGCTAGCATTGTCCTGGTTTTGTTATACAGCAGTGTCATAATTAGAGGTCTGGTCCCAAACGAGGAAGTGTGGTAGAGGTGGTGGCGGTGGTGGTGAGGGGGGGGCGGGGTAACATGTGCCGTCGTGATGAGGGGGAGAGCGTGGGTAGAGGTAGGGGCACCTGGGGATCGGAGGGTGGTGGTGGTGGTGGTGGGGGAGGCGGGGGTATCAGTAGATTTTCAAGAGAAGCGCCCCAGGAATAAATGGGCAGGCGTGATCACCACGTCTCGAGTCATTAATTAAAAGGCTCACTCTCCCACCCTCCCACCCTCCCACCCGCCCCTGCGACTGCTTAACCCAGATGTTGGGGGAGTAAATGGCAGTGTCATCGGCAGGGAGGCAGGAATCCATCAGATGGCTTCTTTGGGGACCCCCCCGCCCGCCCACAGCCACTGGAGGAAGGAAGGGAGGGAGTGAGGGAGGGAGGGAGTGAGGGAGGGAGGGAGGGAGGGAGGAAGGGGGCGGGGCCTCTGTCCGCTGCTCTGAAACTCCCAGCCATTAGTAGGACACACTTGTAAGCAGAGTCATATTAGCCCTGCGCCGTCATAGGATTAATAGGACAGGTGTTGATTAAAAGGAGCGTGGCGCGAGGAAGCCACGACCAGGCTTTCAGTTTGGGAGGGGAGGGAGAGAGAGGGAGGGAGAGAAGGAGGTAGGGAGGGAGAGAGGGAGGTAGAGAGAGGGAGCGAGGCGAGAGGCAGGGAGGGAGGGAGGGAGGGAGGGATTATCGACCCCGTCATCACATAAGTGACAGAAGAGAGGAAGGGATAAAACGCCAGATGGGTAAGGATGGCGGCTATTGATATGAAATTAGATTTGGGTCTCGTGCCCAGCCACTAATTACTCTCGCACTAAAATATCGAGCCGGCTGTAATTTATTGAGCGCGTTTCTTTGAACTCCACATCACTAACTAAAATAAAAGAGTCGCTTTAAAGGGGGTGGTTCTGGGAGGTGTTACGTAAGAAAAAGATCTGATGCAAAACACGTGGTGTGGAAATTACCATCATTATTATACACCATTATTTTGAGGGGTCAGCTTGAATTGAAGTTTTGATGTCAGGACTAGACGGCAGAGTAGATGAGCCGACATTTGTGTGGGAATAGCAAAAATCCTGCGATTAGTCCCATAACATGGTAACAGCCAAACCTGTTATCCACAACACCGTCAGCGTTATACTGTGCAAAGGTACAGTGTGCAGTGCAAAGGTGCCGCATAATCACAGGCAAAAGCAAAGGGGATGAATATAAAAGTGTTGAATGACTAAATGATACATGGAGGCCTTTAGCAGAGTTGATCAAGGTGAGGTGCCCACTTTCTCCGCCGATTCGGACTCCACATCATTATGAAGTTGGGGAAGTCTACTCGCCAGGGTTAATAAGGAACTCAGTCAGGAACCGCCGGCCAGCGGCTGCTAATTAATCACTTCACTTTAAATTCTAATTATCAGTCAGTATTACTGGAGAGGATGGATATGGTGCCAAATTGCCAACCAAAGATACAGTCTGAGGTCAAGAAATTAATTTCGCTGCCGCCAACGCAGAGGGATACTTGGATATGTGGTCCGTCCAGTGTGGCGGCTGTAATATTATATCATATGTATGATTGTGGATGATGCATTGTCGTTGGATGTGGCAGGAGCAGTGCTTTGTTGACTAAAAATAAAATCAACATGGAAAACAAGGGCCATTTTGTCTTCACACATCTATAAAAATTTCGTAATAGATCAAACAGAAGTGCAATCTGTTTATGACAAATATCACAAAGTGCTCAGTTGCCATGGCTACTGAAATGTTGGTTTCTTAGGGAACCGTGCACACTTTAATAGGTGTTTCAGTTATCCTGACGTAAGTGTCTAAGTAAAATGTCATGTTTTAATCAATTTAAATCCTATTTGGTTCTGTGAAAAAAAGGTGATGACGTTAGGTGGCAATTCTGTTTGTGACAACTCAGACATTGATAATAATCTGCCGTTGAAACAAACAAGACAGAGTCTCGCTGTCTCTCTACTTAAAAAAATAAATACTGACGCATTGTCCTGATTCAACATTTGATAACGGAGTACAAACAGGTAAAAAAACATCAACCAAACTGTCATGAAAATAAATAAATACATAAAACATAAAAAAAACCCAAATACTGACTTTTGACACTCGTCTAGGACGAGGGCGTGCGGATGGTCTTCCTCGGACAGAGTGACCACCACCTGCCGACTGAAGGTGGCGGCCCGGATGGGGTCGACCGCTTTCCTGCTGATGGTGGAGTTGGTGGAGCTGGTCCAGTACAGCATGTCCAAGGCCCGGTGGTATGCCAGCCCCTCCACAGAACCGACATCTACCACAGACAAAACAAACAAACAAACAAACAATCAGTGTCAGTCAAAAGGGGTCCACCGTGAGGCTGTTGTGGCGCGACACGGGACACTGTCATGTTTTCTCGCATTATACCGTTCCTTCACGCAACGCTTGATTGCGGTTATTTGATTTTATACGTACGTTACAATTTCTGTTGCGCTGTCAAATTCTGTACCCAACCCTGCCTGAATTAAAAAAAGCATCGATTTGAAACCGCCAACCATGACCCCTTTGTTTGTGGGGCAATTAGGTAGACAGGTCTGTTTTTAATGGAAGTTGTTACGCGCCGATGCATAATTAGGTCGTAGTGCTGGACTGAACGCAGGCGGTGTATTTTCTGGAGAGAGAGTGGCTTAGCAGCAGTTTATTCACGATGTTACTTTGAAGAGTGCTCTTCCCTCTAGTGAGCAGAAATGAATGAAACTCAAAATTCGGACTTAACTTTATCGGGTTAACCCGGAAATCCAGCTTCTTGAAATAGGGCCCCGGTCTCCACTGACAACGTGAGAGCAACATGTACACTGCGTACGTAAAAAAAAATAACGAAGTCCCCCAAGTTACTAGCATCTCTTTTCTCCTCCCTGCTCTGTCAAATAACACACTTCCATATACAGAGAGGGGAGGTATAACATTGGCTAAGATGAAAACATCTCTGAGCTGTCAGGGATAGGAAGCCCAGACTCGTCTGCTGAGGCACATATTTGTGAAAATAAGGAATTAACAGTTAGCTCAAATTGAGCTGAGGCTTTCTGGGGAAAGAGGAGAATCTCAGAACGGATCCTATGTTCGGGAATTTGCAGGGAAGAAACATGGGTATATTTAAACTGGGGATCATTCACACTGAACTTGATTTCCTTGCATTATTGGCAGATGTATAGCACTATATTTGACATGGTGTTTTCAAAGCAATACAATGCGTATCCCACAGCCAAAAAACAAGACGAAATTACCAACACACTTTAAAAATATGACAAGACTTCATAATATGAGGCATACAACTTTTATTTATGTTTCCCCATCTTAACAAAAACCCACAAAAACCATTCTGACAGCTGCTTGGCAACACAATATTTCCTCAACGTGTGTTCATTTGTTGCTTTCTTTATACGACTGTTACAGCCTTCCAGAGTGTTTTGGAACTGACGTACTGACAGGCAGTAAACAGAGAGAGAGAGAGAGAGAGAGAGAGAGAGAGAGAGAGAGAGAGAGCTGCATGTGTGTGGTCAATTATTTACTTCTGAATATTTTTTGGCAGCGGTTCAATAAGTGATCCATCAATTATGACCTTTCACAGTTTGAATGCTGTGCTAGCCCTGGTTCTAGCTTGTTTCGTTTTTTATTTTAATATAATAAAGAACGCAAAATGAAACTTTGAGAGAAAAAAGATTAATGCCAAACCCTTTTCATTGTTGCTCTGGATTCAACATGCAAAGAACATGGCAACTCTGAACATGAACCGGTGGAAAGGGAAAAGCTGTTCTGCCCTCAGCAGAACATCTGTCTGCCACTTGGCAAGCACCTCAGCTGCTACTCCATCATGCTAACTCTACCCAAGATCACCACAAGTCTGCAAGTCGCTCACGTACGCCCAAGTCTTGCCAGCGCAGAATGCAGTCCCTAACTGGTTGTCGTGGTGAGCATGTAGTCAATCCAAGAGATATGGGATAAATCTGGACACCTTAAAAGCCATAAAGCATGGGCGGCATACTTCGGGCACACTACCTGAGTCAGCCGACTGATAATTAAAAGTTTGCCATAAAGCGTGTGCGACAGCTTGGAGTCGCCCGCAAATCGTCATCTAGACGGGGGAGTAATTAACAGGGGACGCAGAGTTTAATTAGGGAAATATGGATGATTAACATCTTCACCCTTCTCCAATGACAGGGTGCAGACAGAAACTTTGTCAGAAGCGGATAGAAGAAAGCGATGAGGAGTTCTTCAGAACCTCATCTGTTTACTGTGTAGCTGCTCTGCAATACAAATCAGCTTTAATGGAGACTGTCTGTGACTTCTGCCTGGTTCCGTGTGCTTTGCGCTTGGCAAGTAGGCAGCTTCTAAAGTATTATGGGACGTAACCAAACCTTACAAATTCCCACAGACGTAGCCAGTGTATTATGGCTGTTCGTTCCTCCAGTGTTCACAGTTTTCTTGGGGTACATAATTTCCCAGCAGCACAACATTGTGGATCGGATACAAAGGGGCTTGAAGACCAGCGAAATAGAGGAGTAGAAGCCCTTGTGTCAGGAATAAGCCCCTTGCCAATCATTCATTGGGATGGGGGTTCGCTGATTCTCTGAGCTTGGATTTAGGGGGGGGCCTTACAGGATGGCAGAGGGTTCCAGCCAAGCAGAACAGGGGCTTTCTGCTGGGTATCTGGCGTCACTCATGCCTATCAAGGCTAGGACTGAGGGAGATTAAGATCCAGCACCGCCATCTGTGCCATCAAGGGACAGTGTATGCTCTGGCCTATTACGGTTTTAAGTAGTTTGGATGCAGAGGTTGGACAGTGTCAAAATGGCAACTTTCCCACAGACACTTTATGGCTATTTTGGGCTTTAGAATGTGTGACAATTACACCAAAGAAATGTGGTTAATCAATAGCTTACGACTCCCTCAGCATTCAGTCTGACAGCTCAATTGGTCTCTTTGACAGAATCACAAGTGCCTTTCAGAGTGTTGATGTAGGAACCCAGCTATGCACACAAATGTATGCATTTGAATGATTGTGCACTTAACACTTCAGGTTGGGAATATACTCATTCAGACTTCATTCAGCTAAAATGTAGCAGGCAAAGGGGTATATGGACAAGAACATGGTTGCATGGACAACACAGCATGAAAACATGAATACTAAAAGCATGTGAGTGGGCAGACTTTTCAGAAAATGGGTTTGGAATGTTTGGGGGCCTGTGGTGTGCGGGGGGACATGGTCTAGCGTTGTGTGGAGTGTATGTGTGTGGTTAGTGGCTGCTTTAATCAGCCTCACTTGGCCCGAGTCAGGCTGATTAGGTTCTGGGGCTGGTAGGGTGGGGCTGCGCCACCTGCGGTGCATTGGGCGATCAAGGCCCACAGGATAAACCGGCCATCACCACACACACACACTCAGGGACTGAGAGAGAGAGAGAGAGAGAGAGAGAGAGAGAGAGAGAGAGAGAGAGAGCGCACTCTGACATGTCAGCAGCTAACAGCTGCTCTGCTTGCAAAACTTCACACTCTGCAATAAACTGGTTTCTACACAACATCCACCTGGTGTCCTGGTGGTGGGAGGAGCGCATAGAAGCAGCTTCAGCGACATGTTCATACAAATAAACATTATGTCTCATGTTTGTGTCATCGTCATCCCCATTTAAATGTTTAGATTTAATTCTAATTCTGAAAATATGGCAGCAAAGAAACATGAATGCTAAGTTGCTTTGCGTATAAAAGTCTTTCAAATGCCCTAACTGTAATCTTAAATTCAAATCTCAAATTCATCAGTGATCAAATTTGGCGATTTGTTTTGTTTTACATACGAGAAATAATGAATGAACTATGATATGAAACGATATATTCTTTCTCCATCTCTTCAAATGGGAAAAAAAAATCAGAACATACCGTGCCCCATATGGGGCTGCCACCTGTCCCTTCACAATACGGAAGCGTCCCGCATTGTTGAACACAAATAACGCGTTCCTCGCCAAATCAATACGGGCCACAATTTATTGCGAGTTCTCTCAACGTTTCACACACACACACACAACCACATCTGTTATAACGTGAAGGCACAATCATGATTTGTTTATTGTGTGGTGAAGAAGAGAGAGAGCTTTTGTGTGCTCAGCGGTCAGGTGAGCGGCCGACAGAGACGACGTATGTAAGCTGCCGTCTGCTGCCGTGTTCCACCGCCGCTTATATCGCTCTCTGCATTTGCTGATCGCATTATTGCGGTAAAACTGCTTGCATAGATAGATGGGATCTTTAAAGCTCTGTTTTGCTTGCTATTATTCTTTATCTAATTATAACAAGATACATACACTAACAGCAGTTTTCCACTTTTCATTTGGCAAGAGCTTTTGTGAGTTAAAGGTTAGTCCCAAATATCCAGCCTGTCCCCAAAACAGGCTGGGTGTCAACAATGATCGAAGCAAATGGAAGCCTGGGCTTATATTGTAAGATTTACGGTAAAATACATGTCCAAACACAAAGTGGAATGATTAATCATAAGAAAATCTCGTACTTTCTGCAATGATCACTCTTCCCGTCCAGTCGTCGTTGATCATCTGGATGTTTTTAAAATGGACATCGCTGTAGAAGACGCGGTTGGTCCCCGTCGTCTGTTGGCTGTAGTCGAACGCCAGCGCGATGACGTTCTTGAAGAAGGCGGGCTTCTCGAACGGCTGCACGGGCGAGTTCAGGTCGCTCTCGTCCGAGAGGTGGATGCTCTTCAGGATGGTCCTCTCCGAGTAGAGCAGGTAGCCGTCGTAGCGCTCGCAGGCGAAGCCGTCGGCGGCCAGGTGGCCGTGGGCGCAGGAGCATGTCCGGCGCCCACTGCCCAGGTGGAAGCACAGCTGCTGGGCACCCGCCGTTGCTCCGGGCGCAGGGGTTGGTGCCTGCATCGGTCGGGGGGTGGGGGGGGTGGGTGGGGTGGAACAACACCTGGTGAACATCACTCAAACATCACCAGCAAGAAACACCACGGAAATCACACACTTGACTTGGGATGTTTTGGTAGAGGTGAAAGCCACAATTTTAAAGCAGTTTTAATGTGGAAAAGTGAAAAATGTTCACAAATCTCAAAGCAACGCTTGCAACAAGGGTGTGTGTGTGTGTGTGTGTGTGTCTGTGTGTCGTACACACGATTCAATAAAATCATTAAGTTGAAACCTCAACCTTTCTCTCGGCCTCGATTAAAGATGGTCACATCCTGCAGGTTGACTCCAAGGCCGCTCCTCATTGTCACCGCCTCCGTGGCGTCATTCTTGTAGCCTCTCCGGATGGAGCCGTTGAAGCGCGCTCTGAGAGACGTCGAGAGATGGAGGAAACTTTTAAGTGCACCGAGCAAGCCGAGCAAGCCACGCAAACGGACGGGGCAGCAGAAGGCCGGCGGCTGCACGGAGCAGTGGACTCCGCACCGAAAGTAAATTGGAAGTAAATTGGCTTTCGATCCTCGACCCGTCCTCGGTCTCGCTGTGAGCATCTCGGAGGAAGATGCCTCACCCCGCCTGCTCTTTAATTACCTTTATCTCTGCTCCACTGTAATTTGCTTTCGGATTAAAGTGTCTGCTAAAGGGCCTAATTGTAATTGTATTAGTCATGCCATAAAAGAAGGCTTTTTTGCAGATGAGAAATGGCAGATCATTTGCGAAACAACCAGACATTTAAATTCAGACATGAACCAATTTTGTTTTTGGATTCCAAGTTCCACACCAATCAGCCTTGGTAGCCAGTGTAATTCATTTTCACAGAAGCATTAAGATCTGCCCTTGGGTGAGGACACTGAGGCCTGCCTGTGGTGTATTTACATAAATAGGTGGCACCCGCCACCTCCCCCACCGTGTTCATTATGTAGAACTAGTCCTCTTACAATTTCCATGGGGGACACGTTCAAGGCAAGGGTTAACACCGGGTTAGTCCTGCAGACTTTGCAAGGCCAGTGCAGGCGTGCTGCACTTAAGGACGTAATAAATTACCTGTCAGACCAGTAGATGTAAGGGCCGAACACCGCCACGGAGAAGAGGTCCACGTTGGCCACTGACAGCACAATCTCCCGACCCTCGCCGGTCTCCAGGTGGATCCTCTCGATCTTGTCTGTGCGGCCGTCGGTCCAGTACAATCTGTTTTCCTGGAAGTCATTTCCAAACGAACGTCACTGGCGTTGCCGGCGGACGAGACACTGTGAAATGAGCCGGCGTGCGCTGTTGGCACCTCGGTTAATTCCGCAACCGTTCAAAACGACTGAAGACAACAAGGTGACTGACATCGCTATGGACCAATGTTGTTTTTTTTATGTAGCGGTGGTTACACGTGAAGAATGAGTCGATTTTGTAAATGATGGAAATGTGAAACAGTGATTTTGAAAACACACGTCTTGTTATTGTTTGAAACACAAGCCTGTCACACAACACCATCATCAACACTATTTATGTAATTGGTGCCAATGCATTTCCCGTTCATCTCAAATACTTCTAAGCATGAACACATTTGGACTGCCGTGTTCCAGTCCGTTGTAAATAAATAATAATAACATAAACAGTAAAACTGTGTACCGTCCTTGATCGAAATGACTGAAAAAAACCCTGTGCTTTTAGAACGAAAAGTGCTGCACTCTGGGACAAGGCAAGCGATTGTCCCAGACTCGTACCTCGTAGTCTATGGAGATGCCGTTGGGCCACATGATGCCCGAGTTGACCAAGGTGACCTGGTCGGAGCCGTCCAGGCGTGAGCGACCGATGCAGGGGTTCTTCCCCGACTCGCTCCAGAAGAGATACCTAGCCAGCGGCAGCATACACCACATACAATATCAAACGCAGTGTGACAAAAAGCACAGAGGAAAAAAACATCTGAAATGTCAATGGGTTCACAGAGAAGCACACACACATTGACCCATTTCTACCACTGTTCATATCCTTGACATGACTGCACTCTAATGGGTATCGTTCTATACGTTGTTCCCCACAACAAGCACTATGTCATAGTGCAGCTTTTCTTTCGGAAAAAAGTATTAGAGCCCCAGCTGATATTCTGCTCCAAAACTTATTGGACCTATTTCCAAGAAGCATGCATTCATTCACTATCCATCAACACCTTAGGTAGGTGCCTGCGTCTCCTCTGATGGGAAAGAGGGCTGCCGGCTGGTCTGTCTATAATAAGTTCCTTTCAAAGCATTGTGCCTCCGGTAACACGGAACCTATTGATCACAGACGAAACCATTGGCAACAGCGTGGCCCATGTGGTGCAGACACGGACGCTTTCAGCCCCTTTGTGAGCAGAGCAACGAACCCTTTATGAGGGTGGACGGCGATGGCCCTGGGCTGATCCAGCCCCTCGGATATCACCACGGAGCGGTACGCGCCCGAAAGACGGGAGATCTCGATCAGATTGAAGCCGTGGTTCGTCCAGTAGAGGTTTCCTGTCAGAGAGAGTTGAAATGAAAATGAAACAGGCTGGGAATTCCCATTTCTCCATTGAGTGACAACCGAAATTAAAAGGGATAAGTTGTCAACCAAAAAAAAGCAAATCAATACATACATGATGGACAGAGGGGCAATAACAGACAATGTTTGTTGTTTATTTATTGAGAATATATTTTCCTATGAACAGTCCTGCATTTGGAACTCCTCGACCAATTAGCATGCTTTGCTAGACTTGGCTTCTTCTGAACAGTGTTTTGTCTCCATGATTAGAATGGTGTGCATTCAAGCGACGCGTTCACTGCTCTCCATTTGGCTATCGGATACAGTTCATAACTTTTGGCAATACACAAGAACAATTTCCATCAGTCTGAGATTTTTACTTCCCTGCCGGGCTAGACTACCAAATAGCGCTGCTGCTGATTATTATCGCTACACGTGGTGCGCAAGGTGTGGAAACCCACACGGCAACGATTGCGTGTTCCCGGCAAATTAGCATTCATCTCAATGACATACAGCACATCTTACTTCTCACTGTGTCATACGCGCCACATAAATTTACATGTCAAACACGTGTTAGAAAAAAACCCAACAAACACTTGTGAAACACACCGCCAGTGTTTTTTTCTCCCCGTGTTTCATGTGTTTCATGTTTTCCCGCGTGGACCATATGTGCCCCCGCGACTCACCGGCGATCCAGTCGACGGCGATGCCCTCCACGCTGCTGATGCCCGTGGTGATGATGTCCTCCCTCCAGGTCTGGTCGCGCTTGGCCCTGGAGATCCGGTTCAGACCCATGTCGGTCCAGTACACCGTGTCATTCCCTGCGGGAAACGGGAACGGGAACGGGGGACGGGACGTGCCCATTCACCAGGCATAAGAGAAGAAGAAGAAGAAAATGAGGTGACGATAAAGGCCAGAGAGACCGCCGTACACACACACACACACACACACACACACACACACACACGCACACACAAACGCATCATATTTAAAGCCTGAAACATGCTGGCTGCGGGGAGCTGCGGTGCTTTACTGCAGCACGGCCCATTTCACCAAATGGGGCCAAGCGTTGGTTATGATGTGAGCTATGATGATGGGAATATCCACATAGTTCATAAGCACTGCTGACATGCCGGTCTCAAAGGAAGCAGGCAATCTTTGGCATGGGCCTTAATGTGGTTTTCCTTACAGATTTATGCAAATGTGTGTGTGTGTGTGCGTGTGTGTGTGTGAGAGTGTGTGCCTGTGTGTTCAAATGCCACGGACCCTCTCTCTTGTTTCCATCCTTGCCGACTTATTATCACACGCATTGTGTGCGATAATAAGTCATTCACATCTACACCCCCCTGAGTGTACGTGTTCTTTTTTTTCCCGCCCTTTCGCTCGTGTTCTGCAAAATGGATGTGGCCGTCACGGGCGCAAAAATTCAAATTCATTCACTAAATATATATAAAGTTCACGATCAAATTGCCACGCTCCGTCTCGAGCGGCGTGCGGAAAAGATTACGGAAGGTTCCGCTCCTAACCACCACCTCGCTCGGTCTGCGTCGGTCTGCCACCGCGACTGACAGCTAGTTAATAAAACGTTCGGTGGCGTCATGTGTGTTTATTTGCGCTGCGCTGTTGATGTTGTCTTCGCACTCTGTTAGCACATATCTGGCGTGCGACAGGAAACAGCTGAAGGGTCCTTTCATTTGTTAACGCTTCCGTGGCTCTGCCCCCCCCCCCGATCCACAACCCCCCCCCCCTGCGCGTAACGACATGCAAATGAGATGCTTCCGCTATCGGCTCCTCTCACCCGCCCTGGCTTTAGAGCGGCGCGGATATTTGCATGTGCACCGACAGGGCGCGACACAAAGGGGGGGGCGGGGGGGGGACGGCGGGGGCGTCTAATCTGCTCACTAGCTAGCCAACATCGTTGATTTGAGTTTGAGCTCAGCTACCGTATTCCCTACTTTTCTCCCGCCACCGCCAACGCCGCGCCACCGCCGCCGCCACAGTCACATGTTGAGATTGCTGTTGACCTTTCGCTTTCTCCCGCCTGGATTTGAGGCACTTGTGGCACTTTTTTTTTTTCCTCCAGATGACAGAGTGGACCCCGGTGATTACTTTGTGTGATGAAGGACCCTATTTGGCCCCCCGGTGACCGTTCGGACTTTGTATGAAAAAGGTACAGGAAAAAAAGGGGGGGAGGACTCTTCTTGAGTCGCACTTCACGGCACAGAACCGAGAAGTGATTATATTGTGTGCTTTTGTGATTATTTGTGTGTGTGCGTGAATAAGTATGTTTGTGTGTGTGTGTGTGTGTGTGTGTGTGCGCCTTCCATTTCCCTCTAGGCGCTTGCCTATATACTCCCCTTTTATTAATAGTCACACACAGCGGGGTCTATCCACACCAAAGCAAACCGTATTCATAGCGTTTGCCTGAAAAATAAATCAATCATATTTATCACATACATTATGCGGGGGGGGAGCCCAGCGTATAACAAATGGCACACCGGAATGCACCTGTTATTACCTTTATCTGATATAATATCCTTTGCTCGGGCCGGGTTGTGCGGTGTGTCTGCAACTCTGCGTGTTAGTCATACTGAGGCCCCATTCTAATACGTCAAGATATTACTCTCTCTCTCGGTCGTGCGCTGCTCCCGCTAAGCTTAAAGACCATTATTCAAAAGGTTACCAGCTCCCACTATAAAAAATACAAAAAAGTACTTTCCATGCGTGCGGAGTGGTGCGGATGTGATGTTTCATGCAAATTGCATGCAATCATTTGGAGGCATTCAGCCTTAATAGTGGCCGTGGAAATACAAAAAAAAAGGGAAATATTAAAGGAGACATATTGTACCATCAGGTGTGAGCATGATAGATCAGCCTACCAGTTGCTACAGTCCACTGGGTTCGGCTGGTCTATCCAGCATATATCTGGATGGACCCTCCCACTTGTGATCTCAAAAAGCGTTTTTTGTGACCGCTTGTCACGCTCACACCTGGTGGTATAATAGGAGTCCTTTAACCATAATCATCGTAGCAGCATAACAATACCCCCAATCAATTCTCTCACTCGCACTCAGCCATCCCTACCCGCATGGAAGTCCACCGCGACGGCGAACTGGGTGCCCGTGATGGGCATGAGAGCCTCCGTGTTGTCGTTGGGGTCCAGGGCGATGCCGCGGATGCCCTTGTGGATAGAGTACATCAGAAAGGAGTCCACGCCTACACAAGAGGAGGAGGAAGGAGGAGGAACCAATCAGAGTAATCCAATCAGAGTCACACCTTCAAAACACAGACTGTAAACGATAGGCCGTAAGGACATAGCATCCGTGACATTGGTTTACATTTTGGGTATATATATATTTTTTTCAACCAGCAAGCGGAAACAAACCATATTTGGCACATTGAGGGCTGGAATTGAATGTCCCGCCTCGCAAAAAACGTATTCATATTCAATCAAAGTGTCCAACGGGACCTCTCAAAATACATAATATGTTGAGGAAAAAGCAACCGAGATCCTAATCGAATGAGGAATTTTTCACTTTTTCACTTTTCGCAGTAATTAAATCCTAAATTTCCCCATTGACTTAGAACGGCGGCAGTTCTTTCTGCATAGCAACCTGTGCGGAACACCTATAGGCTGCTAGAGGAGCTACATGTTTAGTCGCCTCGGTGACGGCACATCCCTCGCGTGACCCCGCACGTAACAGGCATTCATGTGCTGTACAGAGGCCTTACAGCTCATTGCTTTGCCGTGAGGCCGCGCCCGTGTGTGTGTGTGTGTGTGTGTGTGTGTGTGTGTCAAGGCAGGGGGGGGGGGGGGGGGGAGAGAGCACGCACCCTCGCAGGATATGCGGTCGGTGCGCAGGTTGTAGCCCACGGTGCAGGAGCAACTGCGCGAGTTCTCCGAGGTGGGGAAGCAGAGCTGGGAGCACCCCCCGTTGTTCACCTGGCACAGGTTCCTGCCTAATCACCAAGGAAGAACACCACACACACACACAGAGACAGAGAGACACAGACACAGAGACAGAGAGAGAGAGAGAGAGAGAGAGAGAGGAGAGGATGTAGCCTCCATTATTGATGGATATCCATAACAGCATTTGACAAACGCGCAAAAGTGCACGCAAAGTTCACTGAAAGGAGCAGTCGGCAATATTTCCGTGAAAGAATTATGCACAAAACTGCAAAAAATGACAAAATGTGTCAAAAATGTTCCTCATTGTTTTCAAATTCTTGTCGGTTTGTGGAATTTCCTCAAAATTGCCGTTCCTTCAACTATTTGTAGTTAAAAGGCGAACCATCAAGCTCACTATTTATAATATAGGATAGTAATTGCTTCTTTGCGGTCTGAAAAATGAACTCGTTGATTTTGGCGTTTACGTACAGCGTTTGGACCGGCCCAAGTCTTCCTTTCAAAAGCACTGTGCCTCAGGTAACAGGAGGGCTATTGATCACAGCCGGTACCAGTTCCCACAGTACAGTCGTATGGTGCAGACATGGATACTTCTAGCCCTTTGGGCGTGACAGTTCCCCGTTTAGTCAGGCCTGTTGCTGTAACGTTTCATTTTGCAAATTGTGCTGTATCTGGTCAGTCGATAGTAGTTTGTAAATCGATGATTGCCGAGAGGAAGATATAATCTGTTGATGGGGTTCTGCATTCAGTCTATCACATTGATGCACTTTTAATAGAACATATATTTCAAGAACATACATTTCAAGTCGGACTCTGACCAAAGTGGGCCAGAAAGCCACTGACTTCCTCCACACAGAAAAAAATACATAAATCGGGACACATAAGCTGTGTAACTGCCGAACCTGTCGTCGTAAAAAAGTCAAGTAATCAAGGCCTTGAGCGATTTTATTGTGATGTGTTGTTTGATAAGCTTCCCACATACAGTACATAATAAAATACCGTTTCTATGCGTCGCATAAACAACATAATTGGCACCCGTTGTTCTCAGAATCAATCAGGTATTGAACACGTAACCTTACGTCTGTAAAAACAATGTTTTTCATGGACATCTTTGTAAGTTATTGGTTGATTTGACAGGGACGGTACACCAATAACCTCCCCCCCTTCCTTCTGCGAATCCTAGCACTAACTTGCGTGTTTGTACATCTTGGCATTATTAATAGCACTCACCAGCACTCACTCGGCGTGCACATCTCCGAGGACCTCACATGGACCACGCACACCACACACGTGGTGAAAAAGGCCCAACAACGCCTGTATTTCCTCAGGCGACTGAGGAAATTCAACATGTGCCCTCGCATCCTCAGAACATTCTACTCTTGTACCATCGAGAGTGTTCTCACAGGATGCATCACCGTCTGGTACGGGAACTGCACCGCACTGGAGCGTAAAACACTACAGAGGGTGGTGCGGACGGCCCAGTACATCGTTGGAGGTGAGCTTCCCTCTCTCCTGGATATATACACCAGGCGGTGCGTGGCCAAGGCCAAACGGATTACTAAAGACAATAACCACCCCAGCCACGAACTGTACAACACTCCTCCGTCAGGCGGGCGATACCGCAGTAATCAAGTGAGCAGACTCAGAGACAGCTTCCACAGTCAGGCCATCAGGCTGCTGAAACAAGTTCGGCATCAATGCTCTAATTGCTAGTGCTAAGTGTTACTGCTAGTGCTAGTCCTGGTGAAAGTTGTTTACTGCCGGACTAGCGCTGGTAGCAGTGCTAAGTGTTGGTGTAGTGCTAGTGCTGGTGTTACTGCTAGTGCTGGTCCTTGGTGCTAGTGTTTACTGCTGGAGCTAGCGCTGGTAGCAGTGCTAAGTGTTGGTGCTAGTGCTGGTGTTACTGCTAGTGCTGGTCCTGGTGCTAGTGTTACTGCTAGTGCTGGTGCTAGTACTGGTGTTAGTGCTAGTCCTGGTGCCAACTGCTGGTGCTAGTGTTGTGTTGACTGTCTGAGAAGGTATTCTGTGACATTCTGTGAATGTCAGCATATAACAATGTATATTTTAGTACATCGATTTATATGTGTATGGATATTTTACTGTATATTCCATTTCATTCTAGATTTCACTTATTTTATATAGAATTCTATTTATAGTTCTATTTCTATTTTGTAGTTTTACTCTATTTTGTATTATTTTATAATTACTGTCGGCTGTCGGGCGTTTTGCACAAAAAGTTTTTAACTCACTGCTTATACTCACGTGTAAATTGTGAAGTTACAATAAAAATACTTGAAACTTGAAAACTTGAAACTTGAAACTTGAAACCTCCACTGGAGGTTTGGTCCTGATGTCTGCCAAGGTCATTTTTCAGTTTTTTTTACAGATTATGAAAGTGTAATTGTAAGCTTTCAAATGATGTGCCATGCATTGAAATCTGGAAATATTCACAGAAGATATGCTTCTGTGAATATTGGTACACCTGAAATCACTAAGCAGAGAAAAAGAGCTTTAAAGATTCAGAGCTGTTCACACCTCTCACAGCCAGGTAATGGGTGGGAACAATAGCTGGTTAACCCCACCCCCAACCACTCCCCCACTGGACTAGCTGTCATTATCTGTCAGTGGTGGTCTGATGGGCTTTTCAATGACAATAATGTCGGCTAGTAAGCTTACTAAAAAGTAATACATTAAATTCACTCAAGGCAGCATTCATAATTCTGGAGTGGAGGTCACATATTGTATGTTCTTAGGTGTTGGTAATGCACTCAGAATGGTACGTCTGCTCTTATCTCAGCTATTATGCAGGCAACCGAGAAATTATGAAACTCATTCTATTAACCTTGTAACTATGAATGCTTGAAACCTGCTCTATTCTTATCTTTATGTACCACAGTGATATAGTGCTGTCTCTCCTTCAACAAATGTACTCTTTGTAAGTTGCTTTGGATAAAAGCGTCTGCCAGATGCCCTAAATGTAAATGCGAATGTAAATGTAAGACGTGAACTCTCTCTATATACTACACACAGGAACAGGACACCAGAGCTAGGGTCGGGGGAGTGTGGGCTGGAGGTGATGGTGTGGTGTTCTTCCGTGGCTCACCTTGCTGGCCCTCACGGTCGTAGACCTTCATGTGCACCACGCCGCTGGTCTTGTTCCTCAGCACCACCAGGTTCCGCCCGTCCCGCTTGTTCACCAGCCCCAGCTGGGCCGACTCCTCGTTGGCCCACCACAGCTTACCACCTGCGACAACCAAATGGGAACATTCAATTAAAGAGAAGAGGGTAAAATAAATAAATAAACACGCCCAGTCAGCAAAAAAAAAAGAAGGAAATGGCTCCAACCGTTCCTATTTGTAGCGATACGCTAGGAGGCAACGAGCTAGCTCTCTGTGGCGGATAGCCTACAGCCTACGACCGTGTGAGCGTGTATGGGGAGCTTCAGGCATGGCTGCACAGCGTCAAGGCAGGCATACACACACACACACACACACACACACACACGCACACGCACACACACGCACGCACACACACACACACACCAATATCTCACACACACACACACACACACATATACCAATATCTCACACCCCACCCCCTCCAGCTCCTTAACCCCCATCCCTCTGTTTTCTTTCACAGGTGTATCCCTGGAGCGGAGAGCTGGCTTCTCCACCCAGGCCTGCAGCTTTTCCATTCGCTAATCCACTGGTCCACTGCCCTTTGGATGGAAGCCAAGAGCCTGTGATATCTTATATGCGCCCTGAGTGACACGGTTCCTATGCATGAGCGGTGGGCCACGACATTCCCAGTCACAAATGGCACACAAAACAGACTTTATATTCTCCACTTGCGCTAGAATCTAGTTCTTGTATTTTATTAACGCCAGTGTTTCTTTTTATTTAAAAGCCTTGTAAGTCATCCGAGGACACAAAGGAATCCATGTGAAATCATACCACCATAAATAATAAAAGATGTAGTAAAGGGTGTACACAGTAAAAGGTGAATTTTAAAAGATGAAAAGCAAGGCGTGTATACAATGTAGAACGATAACGCTAAACATGCTAGAAACATAGCGTTGATAGTAGGTTTGAGGACGAAGCCATTTTCTGATTATTATTATGGTTGTGTAGTTTTGCCTTAACTTTGTGGCTGCTTCCCGGGTAATTCCATGAAAACTGTGCTTTTCTGTCACACAGTGTGCAGTCTTCAAGAAATGGCACCATGCAAACTGAATAATGATTTGGCAAACATCTTTAACGGTTTCCTAAAAATAGCTTAAAAACAAAGCGGTGGCTCGTGCCCTCCAGGAACATTAAAATAGCACCAGCCAAGGCGTCTAACTTACTGTAACCAGCTATCGTGTTTTGTATATTTCTTTGCAACAGTGTTTTTTTTTTCGGTTTCTTTCTCCCGTTAACAAAAACCAGGTAGAAGCGACTGGCTCCGGGCTCCAGGCTTCGACGCTGTCACTTAAAAGACGGTACATATCCTTCTCGGGAATCCAACCCCCCCCCCCCCCGCCCATCCCCCCCTCCCTCCATGAGTGAGAGAGACGCCGTACACACAGTTTACCCAACATTTGACCCCGGAGGGCGTGCTAACCTAGATGAGCCGTGTGTGCGCTGCATGTTAATTTGATGCCACAGGGAGTCCCGGGCCTGGCGGCTGCGATGGCTCGCACTCGCGGGGGCCGTCATATTTAATTTCCACCTCTCTCGCCGGGTTCTGTTTGATTCCGGCGCTCGGGCTGATGGAGGGGCTGATGGATCTCGCGCACCTTCTAAGAGGAACCCCTCACCTCTGCCGGGGGCCAATCCAATTACCTCGGAGCCGGGGGGGCCGCAGAGAGGATCGACCTTGTGTCACTAACGGTGCCTTCATTACAAGCCTTTCTCACTTCTAGCCTGAGCAATCACGGAGGAACACACACACACACACACACACACATAAAACGAAAGAAAACCGACAGAAAAGAAGAAAAGAAATGAATGAAAAAACAAACACACTCAGACTAAAGCAAAACAAGAACGCAATTCAATTTGTTTTGATCGCGATCACTTTGCTCCGGCCCTGCTGACAGTGTGGGTTTGACTCGAGCCCCGGTATGATGATTACGGTGCCCTTACGGTGCTTGTGCAGAACACAACCGCTGGGATGAATACAAACCATCTTTACAATTACACCCCACCAATACTAATGCAACCCCCCCCCCCCCCTACACCCCAATACAAACATGCTGCTACTCTCCTCCCCAATTCACAGACAGGCACAGCAACCAACCAATCAAGTGACACATTTACATTCTCGTTGCTGCCCTGAGGAGGAAGAACCAAATCAAGGGCATTCATACAACATCATTTTGGATATGCTCTCAATTTAATGAAAAAAATGAGTATGCCATTTTAAGTTAATGTCATTGTGGTTTAATGTATTACTTTGTGCATTGGCATTAGTGGGGTGTACTCATATTTGTATATATTTTCGTCTTCATATCGGTGGTCGTGGTGTTTTCATATTTTTGGGGCGCGTGTCTGTGAATTGGCATTATTAACATGGAGGGGATGTGTTTATGGGATGTGCATATGCGGAGAGGCTACATTTATATGAGGCTTGTGTTTTGAGCCTCTGGGTTGCCGGAGAGAAACTGCAGTGTGGCTCTCCCCTCCACCGCTCTCTCTCTCTCTCTCTCTCTCTCTCTCTCTCTCTCTCTCTCTCTCTCTCTCTCTCTCTCTCTCTCTCTCTCTCTCTCTCTCTCTCTCTCTCTCTCTCTCTCTCTCTCTCGACTCCACACGGAGGGTAACCTTTAGGAAAGCTGAGCTCGGAGCATCGCGTTAAGCCCCCGTTGCGAGAGCCACACACCGCAGGTCTCCTGCACCTCCTTAGATCTCCATCCTTCTTTATTTGCACCGGGTGACACATCTGCACAATGCCTAAACACAGCAAACACAGCCCCCCCCCCCCCCCCCCGCGCGCCCCCGCCCCCACATCGATCAAGACCAAAAGTCTTTGGTGGGTAAGGCACCCATGTTTAATTAACGCTCAATAACTTTGATTGGGCCAAATCACTACAGTGCACGACTCGCAGGAGCGTTAACGCAATGACGGGTTGGCCCCGTCGATCGCTAGCGAGCTAACAAGCTACTCTCTCACGCAGAAACAAATGGCCCCCATAATGATCTGCATATGCATATTGCGATCATAACAACCGTGGGTGTGATAAATATGTGTTCCCCTTTCATTAGGTTACCGGTGTAAACCGATTACGTCCCGACAAACAAGGAAAGAGGAATAGCGTCAGAGACTGGGTGTACAGAGGGGTGCACTTGGGTTAAAATAGCAAGTACGAGGGTGGGGGGGGGGGGGGGGTAATCAACACTTTGTACCACATAGCCGCAAGGACAAGGAGGCAGTTGCTTCAAAGAATATATATGAATATACTGTATATGTACAAAAACAGCCACTTGTGTTGTTTTTCCAGATTATTCTTGCAGCTTGAGTCAGACCTCCTCAGAACATTGGCGAGAGCCGGCGAGACACAGCAACGGCTCGCAGGGGAGGCAATTTGCAATACTCGCTGAAGTACGTTAAGCTGAACGTGTTTTAGTGCTAAGGAATGGAATGACCGGAAAAAAACACAACAACACAACACACAAGACACAAGACACAAGACACAAGAGAGGGTGAAAAACACTGCTCTCCAGTTAAAGGACACAGAGCGCTTTCGGACCACACACACACACACACACAAATATGACACATCATCCACATTTATGGATGATTGATTACGATCCTCCAGAAGAGTCTATCACAATTTCTTTTTTCTATTTTTTTAAAGGAAGGAACATAGCATCTGTCTTTGTGTTGTTAACCACATAGCAGTGAAGCAGATTTAATAAAATTATTTAATTGCCAGTCTAACTATCTGACATGGTGCCTAATGACTAAAAGGCCTATTAATATGAAATTAAAGCCCATTTCCCATTGGACAAAAAAAAATACTTACACCCACTAACATCTGGCTTTTGTCTTCAGGGCGAAAGGTTACAATCGGCATTCATTCCCGGGAAAGATTACTCTACTGCAGCAGTAGAGCTCCAGCTCCCCGATTGGCAGTGATAGAAACACGACACCTGGGCAGGCATGCTAATATTTGCAAATTTTTCCCTTTTTGAAAAAGAGATTGAATAAGTAACTGATATGAAAAAAAGAAGTAACCACAGTAACATTTCCACTGGCCTCCACTCTGCTTACGAACCCTGTTATACGGCGCATTTGTGACAAAAAACCCTGCCTATTTTCGTTGATTTTCCCACGTTTAAAAAAACCTGCACATATGTGCTCATTTTGGGGGCATATTTTCTTGTTATGAAGTGTGAGCATAACCACGGCACACTTTTAATAATGATACCAACATATTTTCTGTAGAAGACGGCTGTGTGCTTGTGTGCCTATTCCTTGAAGCACACAATCATTCATATATCTAGCCAATTCAAACCTCCGAGACAGATTGACGGGTTAATATCAATGCGTTAACATCGATACCATAAGAGTGATCGGGTGTCAACAGTCACCTAAAAGTGATCTTGGAAACACAGTTGTTATTGTATTCATCCATTTTGTTTTTTTACAGATTTGTTTTGTTGTCCGTGTGTGGACCCCAAGAAGCCTGGCTCATGGGAGATCTTTTCATGAACATCTGCATGCAAGAATTTCCTTCGGGATTAATAAAGTTCTATTCTATTCTATTCTATGCATAATATACATGCAGTATATATGAACAGACCACCGAGCTGCTAGGACCAGTGCTTGGCCTGGTATGCGGGGCACAATCCCAACCCCAGTACACACGGCGCCACATTGGGCCAACGCACCACAAGCTGTCGTAAATGGTGATCGATGGCGACTTAAAAGACATCATTCCTTTGTTTTGCTGTACCTGCTCCAGTGTGGAAGCCTGGCCATTACTCTGTGTCATCCCGTGTTATATACGCCATTTGTGAAACGCTATAATGAAGTCTGTTGAAGTTTGTTGTGTGTGTGTGTGTGTGTGTGTGTGTGTGTGTGTGGAGGGGGGAGCCAGCTAGTCTTGCCACTGTTCAATTATTTCACTGTACGCCGATGAGCTAACAAGCCAGTATACCTGAAGAGCTGTTTGTGGTTTGTTTTGGGTTTGTGTGTGTGCGTGTGTGCGCGCGTGTGTGTGTGTGTGTGTAAAGAAGAAAAGCAAGTAGGTTTCTAAAACACCGGGGGGTGCGGTGTGTGTGTGTGTGCCACCGTGTGTGTGACTAACGGAAGTGTAATTAACGCTCAGCATGTGGGCTGAGTGACACGCACCTGGAAAGGTAAAGGAGGACCTGTCACGGTTAATAACGTGGCTCGACAAGACCTGCTTACTCTGTTTATTTAGCTGCTGTGTTTGTTTGTTTGTTTGTTATCTTTAATGAAGCAACGTAAAATAAAGAGTGAAAGGGGGTGGGGGGAGGGGCTGGCCACAATTTCACTTCACACACACACACAAACACACAAAGTCAGACATACACAAACAAGCACACACACACACACGGATTGGATTTGCACACGCACGCATGCACACACGCACGCACACACACGCACACACACACACACACACACACACACACACACACACACACACACACGGCAATACCCCCACTCAGGACGTACGCTCCCAAACTAATTACCAATACTGGCAAGCTGAATGTATTGTCACAACTCCATGAGAAGGCCTCAATTGGCCAGATTGCAGCAGTATGGGAAGTATGGGAATATTATATTATTGCTGAAAGCACGGCCAACGAGAACAGCAGGCCCGGGAGCAGGCCAGAGAGCTCCAGGCCAAGCTGATGGCCGCTAGCCAACGAGAGCAGCAGGCCCTGGAGCAGGCTAAAGAGCTCCAGGCCCAGCTGATGGCCGCAGGCCAAAAAGGGCAGCAGGCACTGGAGCAGGTGGAGGAACTCCAGGCCCAGCGGAAGGCCGCAGCCCTGCTGACGGTGGAGCAGGCTGAAGGGCTCCAGGCCCAGCTGACGGCCGCCGGCCAAAGAGAGCAGCAGGCCCTGGAGCAGGCCGAAGAGCTCCAGGCCCAGCTGACGGCCGCCGGCCAGCGAGAGCAGCAGGCCCTGGAGAAGGCCGAAGAGCTCCAGGCCCAGCTGATGGCCGCAGGCCAAAGAGAGCAGCAGGCACTGGAGCAGGCTGAAGGGCTCCAGGCCCAGCTGACGGCGGACCAGGCCCGGCTGAGGGCCATAGGCCCCACTGACGGCGCAGCGGCAGACGACCCGGGAGGCGTCGGCGCAGCGGCAGACGACCCGGGAGGCGTCGGCGCAGCGGCAGACGACCCGGGAGGCGTCGGCGCAGCGGCAGACGACCCGGGAGGCGTCGGCGCAGCGGCAGACGACCCGGGAGGCGGCGGCGCAGCGGCAGACGACCCGGGAGGCGGCGGCGCAGCGGCAGACGACCCGGGAGGCGTGCGCGGCAGAGCGACGACGCCGGGCGGCGTCGGCGCGGAGGCAGCGGACGACGACGGGGACGACGACCGGGCTGGCGGTCGGCGCGGCAGGGGCGGAAGATACCCGGGGCGGGCAGTCGGCGCGGCAGCGGACGGACGACGGACCCCGGGGGCGGCGCCGGCAGCGGACTACCGAGAGGGGGCGGCGCCGTCTAGACGGACTACCCGGAGCGGCCGGCACCCCAAGAG
Source organism: Coryphaenoides rupestris (assembly GCA_002895965.2). Taxonomy (NCBI): domain Eukaryota; kingdom Metazoa; phylum Chordata; class Actinopteri; order Gadiformes; family Macrouridae; genus Coryphaenoides; species Coryphaenoides rupestris. The sequence continues at coordinate 76,670 of PIJE02001821.1, forward strand.
CGGGCCATTGGAGGAGTGGGCCGCCCCTACCCTCCTGGTCGAGAGCTGAGGGGGAGGGTATGTGGCCGATCGGCCACTGAGGGGCCGACTAGGGAGTGTGGACAATGGTCGGGGGAACCGCAGTTCCCCAGTCGGCCCCCAGAGGGAGCCAAGGAAACCAGGAAGTGTAGAGAGGCAATCAGCCTCATGGGAAGTGGCTGCGCCTCGTTGAGGGAACTCGGCGGCAGCCAATCAAAGGCCTGGCTGCAGCAAATAAATAGGAGAGGACCTGGGTGGTGTAGAGAGTCGAGGAGAGAGAGAGGGGAGTGGTGGAAGTGGTGGAAGTGGTGGAAGTGGTGGAAGTGGTGGAAGTGGTGGAAGTGGTGGAAGTGGTGGAAGTGGTGGAAGTGGTGGAAGTGGTAGCGTTGGAAGCTGGAGCGGAAGGAAGTAGCGGACGTGGGAGAGGAAGAGGAAGAGGAAGAGTACTGGAAACGACGAGTGAGTTGAAGAAAGACCAAAGTGGCTGTGTGCCCTAGACTTTGGATTGTCGGAGAACCCTGTTGTGTGCTGAACCCCTGGACCGCCTGAGAACCCGCCCCGTGAACGAACCCCGCCTGGCTGACTACCCGACCCTTCGCCGAACCCTGCTCTGCCTGAGGACCCGTCTCCGTGTACCGACCCCTGCTAACGGACCACGACTACCCGCACGGACTAAAGGACCAACACCTATAAGTACCCTGCACTTCCCCTTCCCCTGTATGTTAAATAAACCCGGTTTGCCTTATATTCTGGTGTGGACAGTGGATTGTATTATATTCAGTCGTGGTCACACTCCACCCCAATATAGGGAGTGTGCCACAATATATGTATATATATAAAACAAGGCCACATGTGATGGTGTGTCATTGTCATGGCATCTCTATGTGATGTCATGGTCCAGCCAGATAGCCATCGCCGACTTTTAGATCGGTTTCTTCCCGACGACAGACGGACGGACGGATGGACGGTCGTCACGCCGATTTTCTCTTTGTGTCGTTGACGCAAACGCATCGACGGCTGGCTGGCTGGCTGGCTGGCTGGCTGGCTGACGGTGGCGACCGGAAGCGCTTTCAATTGTGCGTGTCCGGACATCTCTCCCGCCTCCGCTCCGATCCGCGCAACGGATTTATCTGTGGCAGATTCAGTCTCAACGTGCCATTAATTTACTCTTGTCCCAGGCTTCGTCCCATAATCATAAATGAAGCTGGTGAAATATGGTGCACCATATCAGCCGCCACCCCCCACCCCCCAACCCCCCCTCCCCTCAAACCCACACCCCTGCTATCAGGACGGCTGACGGGCCCAGGAGAGAGTGAAGAAATGCAGCCCAGTTTGCGTGTGTGTGAAAGGGAGAGCTTGACCTTGATGTGTGTGTGCGTGTGTGTGTGTTTGTGTGTGTGTGTGTGTGTGTGCGCTCGCGAGCGACAACAACCGCTCGTGATGGAGAGATGTGCAGATTTAACTTTTCTATCTTAGCCTGCAAACACTCACGCAGATACGTCTCGCGCAAGGGGAGAGAGTTCACACATTTACACACGCAGACACGCAGACACGCACACGTTTTAATTCATTTCCAGATGTTGGATCGCAAACCTTAACGTTAACCTATGCCTAACATCGTTGTTATCAACAGCAACGATCAATCAAATGATCAAATGTGATAAGAAGAGAAGTGTGAATAAGTGCACCAACCGACTGGTTCTCTCTGGTTCTGGTGGAGGACCTTGCTGTTGCTTCCGTCCATGTTGGCCATGTTGATGGTGTTGCCGTCGGTCCAGTAGATCTTCCTGCGTTTTGAGAATGAAATAAAAGCGAGCGAACGGTAGTTAGCATCACATTTCGGGCACCGGCTAACTGGAGACGTGAAGCATGGTTATGGCTCCTCACTACTACTACTACTTCTCAATATCATTGCCAACTTGTTTTGCTGACTGAATATCTTACCTATTTTTGTTATATATGTATATTTTTCTTAGGCTTAGATTCACTGTAAATGTGTACATTTGTTATAATTGTTTTTATTATTCTATAATAATTATTTATTTCTCTATTGTTATTATTCTATTGCTATGCACACTCAGGCGCAAGAATTTCCTTCGGGATTAATAAAGCTTTATCTTATCTTATCTTAGTGAACTTACTGCCTTGGCAAAAGCTAACCCAGCTAGCAGTTAGTATCGCAAACTGAAAACCGACACACACCGCCGCAAATAAAGCTCCCGCTACCCCGCCCAGGCGGGGTATTAAAAAAAGGTGGGGTATTATTAAAAAAGACAGAAATTAGACACACCGGTGTGTCTAATTTCTGTGCGCACGCAGGGAAATATGACCTCAAAAAGCACCTCAAAAAACTGTCTACGATGGTTGAGTTGAAAGCAGATTTGGGTTTTTAAACATTGCACGCCAGCGCCGCACCCCAACAGAGACACGATGTTTCACTTCTTTGGAAGGCGTTGCGCTGCTGCTACTACTCCTCCACCAAATAAAAACTTTTAAACACTTTTTCCCCAACTTGGGGAAAAGATTTGGGGCCAAGATTCTGTGACTTTCATTCAGGGGTTCATTCCGTGGGTGACGGACCCATCACTTAAGGCTACGCTATGCACGCAGCACCAGGTGGAGGTTCACCCACCCTTTGGCCGGGTACACCACCAGACAGCGGGGCTTGTCGATGCCGTGCACCACGGAGGTCTTCAGGGAGCCGTCCAGGCGAGCCACGTTGTTCTGGGACTCGTTTTCCGTGCTCAGCCAGTACAGGTTCCGGGACAACCAGTCCAGTGCCAGGCTGCGACAGTTCACTACGTCTGGGGGGGATGGAGGTGGAGAGGAGGAGGAGAGAGGGAGAGAGGGATGGAGGTGGAGAGGGATGGAGGTGGAGAGAGGGAGAGGGAGAGAGGGATGGAGGTGGAGAGGGATGGAGGTGGAGAGGAGGAGGAAAGAGGGAGAGATGGATGGAGGTGGAGAGGGATGGAGGTGGAGAGAGGGAGAGGGAGAGAGGGATGGAGGTGGAGAGGGATGGAGGTGGAGAGGGATGGAGGTGGAGAGAGGGAGAGGGAGAGAGGGATGGAGGTGGAGAGGGATGGAGGTGGAAAGAGGGAGAGGGCACCGCATGAAACCCAGACATCGAATCCATTCATTTGCCTTGATTCGGCGGTATTCTAAATGACACGGCCATCAACGGCCTCGTAGGTCATTATAGGTCTGGAAATATAGCAGTGAGTCACTGGGTGATCAGACACAACAACAACAACAACAACAACAACAACAACAACAACATAGACAAATGCTTCCTCCCTTCCTTCCTCCCTTGCTTTCAGTGTTGCATAATTTATTTACTCACCGATTCCAGTATTTACTGGAATTTACCCCTTTATTGTATTACGTGTGTGTGGTGTGTGTGTGTGTGTGTTATTGTGTGTGTTTTATTGTGTGTGTGTGTGTGTGTTCTTGTGTATGTGTGTTATTGTGTGTATTGTGTGTATGTGGTGTGTTATTGCGTGTACGTGTTATTGTGCGTGCATGCAAGCACATTATTGGTGTGTGTGTGTGTGTGTGTGTGTGTGTGTGTGTGTTATTGTGCGTGCGTGCAAGCACATTATTGGTGTGTGTGTGTGTGTGTGTGTATGTGTGTGTGTTATTTGTGTGTGTGCGAGTGCATTAGTGGTGTGCGTGTGTGTGCATCTGCATGTGTGTTGTTGTTTGTGTGTGTGTGTGTGTGTGTGTGTGTGTGTGCGAGCGTACCTCCCGAGATGACGGTCTCCAGCTGCGTGCCGTTGATGAAGGCCCTCTTGATGGTCTGCGCATTGACGTCGGCCCAGTAGATGCGCTCCTCCTGCGCGTCGTAGTCCACCACCGTCACGTTGTTGATGTCGGGCACCGTCAGCGCCGTCATCACGTTCATGTACGGATCGTCCACGTTCACGCCGCGGATCTCCGAGCGACGCACGTACAGCAGGAACTTCTTCAACACTGGCAAGAAAATTGTAGTAAAAGTGTACATTCTCGGTCATCAGAATAATGAATCCATTCAGGGACTACAAGTCGGAAAAAGGAACGAAGTGACGGATAAAATAAATATATATTTCATGGCTTTTTAAAATGTGTACAAGGTTTAATTATGATTAGAACTAACATTAGTCTCTGATTGTTATTGTCTCAACCCACAGAGCTCAGAATGTACTGATTCTTACTTATAGTACCTTTAAGTAAATACAAATGTGCATGAAAATGAAATTCTCTGACCTCACCAGTGCCCCCCTCACCCCCACTGTCCACTCCCATCCACATAACCTGTTTTCATTTTTATATTGCCCTGTTGTTGATATGCCTACTTGGTATTGATGTGCCTTATCGATATGCCTACTTTTTTTTGTATCCAAAAAAATCTGGAATTATATTCCAAAGAAACAAAAAAACGAAACAAAACCGACTGTAAAGACTGTAAATAGTGTGGATATTTGTGGATACATTCCGCTGGGCATCGCCACTTTTTCATTTCACTGCCTGACCATTAAAGGTACTATAAGTAAGAATCAGTGCATTCTGAGCTCCGTGGGTTGAGACAATAACAATCAGAAACTAATGTTAGTTCTAATCATAATTAAAGCTTGTACACATTTTAAAAAGCTATGAAATATATATTTATTTTAATTATCCACGCTTACATCTCACTTCGTTCCATTTTCCCACGAAATCCGACCCGACTCAAATACAAGAGAAATCAGCCCAAAAGCTGTTCTGCACAACAGAGAGTCGGGGAAGCTCTCATGTTTTAACTTCAACCACAACCTGCTATACAACCTGCTAGAACTAACATTAGTTTCTGATTGTTATTGTCTCAACCCACGGAGCTCAGAATGCACTGATTCTTACTTATAGTACCTTTAGAGTTCCTGAATCTTCTTGAATCTCGAAACGAACACAGACGATACCGTTGGTCACCGTAGTTAACTCAATAAAAGTTAGCGCGGCCGATATTATTGGTCATGACTTTCCGCAAGCGACGGCGACATTAATAACGCAGCGAGAGAATGACGATTTGTATCAAACCTCGCACTGCCGCCGTAGCAGCATATACTTAAATGTCAGAGCTATTATTATGCTAAATAATGCTAATGGTCTCTCCTGTTATTCATGAGTGGGATACGACTGTCACATAATTTTGTAGGTGAATATCAAAAAGATTTTAAAAGAAATCTATAGCTGGTGAATACAAATAGTCTGGCTTGTTTGGGTATTAACAGGACGTGCCGAAAGGGCTTGAGGCACTACGCTAACTAAGCCTTGAAAAATGCAAAGTGTTCGCTGCGTGCATATCAGTGGTCGGTTCCACGGGGGGCAGCTGTCCAAACATGTAGTGAAACAAAGCACAAAATTCAATGAATCATAAATGCTTGTTACGCCAATCACACTTTTCTGGTGTTTAATAAAATGGGAGGATTTATAGATATATATTTTCAGCATTTTTTATGACTTTATGCACATGGGAGTGGAGATATTTGTTATTTTATCACAGAACCACAGGTGGCAATCGAACCCGGTGCCGCTACGAGGCACAGCGTCCGTGTAGTTAGCGTGTTCGAGTGATTACCAAAAGTCGACAAGACTGCTTGTGAGCAACTTCTTTTTCAGTCGGTACCTCGCTAATGAAGTGTTTGTGTTTAATTGCACATTACTGCACATGAATAGAACGTGACTAACAGTGCATTAACAGTACATTACATTGCTATTAAAGTATTAATAGCATTAACATGGGGTTGGGTTTTCAGTGGTTGCATACATTCTATAAATAGTTCGGAAAATAAAAAGAAAGGGCATATAAAAAAGTTTAAATGTAACTTTGTCTTTATTCTTTGAATTACTTTAAATCAGAAAAAAAATAATCCAGTGGATAGCAAGCACGTTATTCGACGAATAATTCGACAAAGCAATATCCGATTCATGCACGGGAAACGGGTATCCTTCTACAGGAAGTCCCTCCCACTCGGTCCCGCCTAAACCCATGTAACTGACACGGATGTCGCTCCCTCCCTAAAACGTGCTGGGAAGTCCCGCCCCCCTCTTTCTCTCTCACCAGTACCGCCCCCTTTTTGGAGCAGACCCCCGTTGCAGACGTTGAGAAGGCCTGGAGGTTACGAGGTTACGAGGGTACTCTCCGTCCCCCCTCACTCAGCCACTCACGCACTCACCAAAGCAGGATTGTTTGTTGGGCGCCAGCTTCATGAGGTGTGGACAGATGCAGGACGGCATTCGGTTGTAGCTGATGAGGCACATGTGCAAGCAGGGGCCCCGCCTGTCGTTCTCCTCACACGGATTGGTCGCTGGAAGAGGGGGGAGGGGGGGAGGGGGGAGAGAGAGAGAGAGAGAGAAAGGCACGCAGTGATTTACAGGGTCTCTTTCATCGCTTCGCTCCATTGATTAGTTTACGTGTCTCTCTCTAACTGGATGTTTGTGAACTCAGGGCCATGCTGGAGAACTAACGCATGGAAATCAAGACGGCGGGTTGACGTAGAGGGGGAGGGGGGAGGCGGGTGGGGGGTAGAGACAGAAAGAGGCTGGAGTGAACATGAGAGTACGCTCCTGAAAAGCCCTGCAATACAGAAAGCAACAACTGCAGCGAGCTGCCAGAGATGAAAAGGTATGGATCAATATGTGCATACAGACTAAAAGCTTTCGCCCGACGTTGTTTCACGGGGCCTCCACAATGTCTGTCACTCAGATCCGCACGCTCGTCCTGCTCACTTCTGCATTCGCTCTGTATTGACACCCAGGCCTGACTTTGAATTCAGAAGAGAGAGAGAGAGAGAGAGAGAGATTCAAAATAGCCCACGGATAATGCTGACTGTCAAACTGCCGGCCACGCAAGATGACGATTAAAAGGAAATGGAAAAACCACACACCTGCCCTGCCACTCACTCCATGCCACCCACACACACACACACACACACACACACACACACCCAGTTCACAGACAAGGCCATAGGCACATTTTAGCTCACAGTGTTCCAATGGTTTGACAAGCAAATGATATTTCATTTAGAATAGGTGCTAACTAAATGAAATATCAACTAAATTAAATATCATTTCAATGATAGTTCTCTAAGCCGATATTCAACACATTACATGTGCTACAAAGACTCTTATTATATAGGTGGAGGACGTCACGGACCGGCTTCAATTCTTATGTATTTCCTCTGGATAATAAGTAAAAAAGATGGGAAATACCACATGTAAATATTTATATATTTAGAGTCTTCAGTGTGAGCAGCACAGTGTTCAAAACAACCAACACAACCGATACCTATTTTCGAAGACGGCCATTATTATGACGCTGGCTGTGGCACGAACATCACCGCCACCCAAGCACCTCGAGGAAGAAGAAGACTCCGACACGCACACTCGCAATCATTCATAAGAGCGGCCCATGCGGACGGAGGGGGTAACCCGGGCGCAGATCGGTGTTTAGTATTCAATGCGCGTCTTCCCAAGCAGAGTCCGTATTCGCTGTTCTTATTTGTTCAGAAGCCCATTAATCAGAATCAGAATCAGAATCAGAATCAGAATTGCGTATTGCGTCAAAGTAGTTTTCACATACGAGGACTTTGCTGTGGTTGTTGGTGCATACAGACAACATAAGAATCATAATAATAGATCCTGGCGTAGGTTCCTGTTGAGTCCAGTTGCTGGAGGATGAAGTGAAGGGCCAAGTTTACTGCATCGTCTACAGATCTGTTGGCTCTGTAGGCGAACTGCAGGGGGTCCAGGAGAGGGTCTGTGATGGATTTGAGGTGGGACAGCACAAGGCGCTCAAAAGACTTCATCACCAAGGTCTGCCAGCCAGCACTCACAATTGTCCACAATGTCCTGAACAATATACAATATACGTGTGTGTGTGTGTGTGTGTGTGTGCGCTTATACATCCATGTGTGTGTGCGTGTATGTACAGTGTATGTTTGTGTCTGTGTGTGTGGTGTGGTGTGTGTGCTGTGTGTGTATGTGTGCGGTCTGTACATATTGATTTGGGCCAGAGATGGCGGAGGGGATCTGGCTTGGGTTATTATAGCTCCCCCTCAGCCGGTCCAAGCCAAACGGCCAACACGGATGCCACCGGGATTGTTTGGTAATGACTAATCCAGGACCCAGCAGTCCTGCTGTGTTACAGCAGAACTTCTGGGTAGAGACACGGCACAGAGCCTGGGCAGGAAACCAATAACCATAAGGGGCGGAGTTACGCCTTGTCGTTTCCTGCTTTGTGACGGAGAGATATTCTACCGAAGAGAAACTCATTCGAGCGTGTGGATGAAGCTTTCAGAAGGGGATTCACTGTATCTCCGCACGGTGCTGATTTGAAACCTTTTACAATCTATTCCACTTCCTCGTCTTAACATTAAGTGTAGAAAACACCCGTACGCCGACTGACGACGGAAATGAAAAAATACACTGTGGACACTACAGCATCTAATGTGTGCGTTAAAAGTGGTTCTCCAAATATCATTACAGAGTTAATCAGATGCTGATGCTTGATCCTTATTTGAATTGTTTCCAAATCTGCTAAGAAAACTCTGCCTTTTTTTTTTTTTTACTTTACTGGGAATGTAACCAAACAATTAATTCTCATTCTAATTCGCCAACCTGGCTTCCCCCAGCGCTGTAATCTAATCACTGGCACCGCCACCTCTTTCTCAAAACCACATTATACACCAAAAAAAAAGGATACAAATAAAATAAAATCCCCTGGCTCCCAGCTGCAGAGGGCTGGCATATCTCAGGCTGGTGACACCTTCAGTGAATCTCCAACCGAACCGTAGGCACCGCTTTGCTGCACGCCAGTATCCTCGCCCCCTACACCCCTCCAACGGCCTACACCACATCACCCTCTCCTCCACCTTGCAGGACACCATCAGCAGAGCACTTCCCACCCCCATCTCCATCACCACTGCCAACACCACCACCACCACCACCACTACCACCACCACCACCACCACCACCCCCTCCACCACCACCACCACCACCACCACCACCACCACTCACCACCCTCCATCACCACCACCACCACCCCACCACACCACCACCACCACCACCACCCACCCGCACCAACCACCACCCCCACCACCACCACCACCAGCCCGGTCAACACTTCCAACAAAAAGGATTAGAAGTGCATTCCCTGAGCTTCTTGAAGAGATCTGTCTCTCTTTTCGAGGAGGAGGAGGAGGAGGAGGAGGAGGAAGAGTGCGATGCGGAAGCGAGAACGGGTGACATCAGCAAACGAAACTCCCCGCCTCATCAGCGGGAGCAGAGCAGCGTTGAGTTGGTGCAAAGCCGATTAGCGGCGTAGCGATGACGCTCTCCGGCTGGGTGGCTTACAGCTGTAGCAGTGGCGGTGTGTCTCACGCGGCTCGCCACTTGGCACCGGTGTGAAAAAAAACACCCAAAACACCGATACAGAGAGACCATACACAGTCACACACACACACACACACACACACACACACACACACACACACACACACCACCCACACACACACCCACACACACACACACCCCACACACACACACACACACACACACGCACTACAATCTGCCATTTTGGTAGATTTGCTTTACAAATACCCATCAATTTATGAAAAAAAAAGCGATTGCATAAAATAAGATTACCAGAACATTTAACAATGAATGAAAACAGATTGCATGCAATTAATCACATTTTGGCAGGGTGTCATGCAAACTGATCTGCATATTGAATACGGGGGATTGGCTGTAATACGGAGGCCATCTGTCAACCATAGTAGTATCTGTAGCAAATTGGAGCTTTTGTACCCCTGAATGTAAAAATGTAGGCTCCGTTCACCACAATGCTGCCGAGCTATTCTACTGAGACAGACTTAAAGAGAAGACGTGTGTGTGTTGTGTGTGTTGTGTGTGTGTGTGTGTGGGGGGGTGGGGGTGGGGGTTGGGGATTCATTACAGAGTATAATAATGAATAAACGCCCCTCCCGACCCCCACACCCCACCCTCTCTCCAAAAAAAGTATGATTGCAGAATATTTAACATAGCTCCAGTAATCACACAATGCACTCTGTGTGTTTCTAATTGCCTTGATTAATGGTTGTTTATGGCCGTACATTCTTCGCCACACACACACACACACGCACGCACACACACACACACACACACACACACACACACACACACACACACACACACACACTCTTTAACACGCCAGGCTCCCGTTTTTGCCGCTCTACTCAGTCATGTTGGCTACTCTTCTGTTTTTTTTTGTTTTTTTTTAAATAGCTTGATACATTAGCTTGGACCAATTAGACTAATTTGGACGGTGAGGGGGGGCGAGGGGTGGGGGGGGGCGGTGAACGCAGACAGACATTCAGAGGCAGCGGTAACGCAAGCAAATTCTCTGCATGAACACCTTTCGCAATCGCTCAGCTACCAGCTCATTGTGAGCACGCTGGGGTTGGCCCTGTGATTGACAGCTCCAATAAGGACACAGCCAGGAGCTGAAATTAATTTCATTGTACCCCATCCCCCATCCCCCCCTCTCCCCCCTTCCCTCCCTCCCTCTCCCCCTCCCTCCCTCTCTCTTTATATATTTTTTGCTCCTTGCAACAGGGGAATCAGACTTCAAAAAACAATGCAGCATCGTACGTTGCCCAATCACGCCGCTTGTAGCCCGTGCCAAAATTTGTCCGGATTTAATTGGATGAATTAGCTTCCAACTCCCCACCTCCAAAGTAGTGGCCGGCTGCTGATGACAGATGCTCAGTATCAATTACACGACTGCCAACAAGAAAAAAAACAACAACAACAAAAAAAACATATTACTGTCCAAGCATTTTCTGTCTCTGTCTCTGAGCTGGACGGGCAGCAAGCGTCTGCAATTTTGGGGCAACTCTGCTGTGTGTCAAAACAGCGGATTCAATCCCTCAACAACGACAACAACAACAACAATAAAAGTATTAAATCTGGCTGACGCAGCATGCACAAGCACAGCACAACACAACAAAACAGAGCCCAACACAAGGCAGCGAACACAAACCCAAAATGGTTTAAAAAGCGGTGGGCAGGGGGTGGTGGTGTGGGGGGGTTGTGGGGGGGGGGTGAGGGGTTGCGAGAGTCGCCTGGACCGCCGATCACCACCCTACTTTGGGGCTGGCGACTGGGGTGGAAGATCTGCAGGTCGAAGGGCTGCACGCTGGTCTTGTGGATGACCGTCACGTTGGCGCCCGTCCACTTGTTGGCCCGCGCCAGCGTGTTGGTCTGCCAGTCCGTCCAGTACACGCTGCCGCCGAACACGGAGACGGCGAAGGGGTGCGACAGGTACTCGTGGCCGCGCAGGATCTCGATGACGTCGGTGCCGTCGTACAGCGCCGAGTAGATGGCGTCGGAGCTGCGCGAGGAGGGCGATCACATGACAAATCACAACAACAACAACAACAACAGCAAAAGCATTTTGAAAAGTACGGAGGCACGTTCGTCTCCGGGTTCCGAGCATGTACCGCGCGTCGGCCCAGACGATCCTCTTCTCCAGGTGGTCCAGAGTCAGCCCGTTGGGCCAGGCGCCGCTCTCCATGTCCTTGAAGACGATGTGGCGTCTGTCGCCGCTCATGGAGGCCCCCTCGATGCGCGGGAACGTGGTGTCCCAGTCCGTCCAGAAGAGCATCCTTGGACGGCGCACACACACACACACACACACACACACCAAGGAGACGGCGAGACAGACAGAGCGTGACAGAGATACAGGGAGAAGGAAAGAGAGGCAGAGAGGAGGAAATGGACAGAGTGAAAGAAAGAGAGAGAGAGAGAGAGAGAAGAGAGAGAGAGACAGGGAGAGACAGGGAGATACAGAGAGAGACGGGGAAAGACAGGCAGAGACAGGGGAGCAGATACAGAGATAAGAGACAGAGATAGACAGAGGGAGACAACGAGAGAGAAACAGACCGACAGACCGACAGACAGACAGACAGACACACAGAGAGAGAGAGAGAGAGAGAGAGAGAGAGAGAGAGAGAGAGAGAGAGATCGAGAGAGAGAGAGAGAGAGAGAGAGAGAGAGAGAGACAGAGATAAGGAGAGAGAGAGAGAGATAAGGAGAGAGACATAAAGGTCAATGTGACATTATTAGTTACTCCTCAAAAGGACAAGCACCCACTCGGGAAGAGAAAATATAGGGTGCAAGCATTTCTTACGGGGTGTGCAATAATGGACCCTACACACACATTCATCAAGTTCATTCATAGACTTTTCTCCACAGAACGCCACCCCCCCCCCCCCCCCCCCCACCCCCGCCCCAACAGAAATTATTAAAGGAAATCCATGCAACGCCCCGTCGGGTGACTCGCTGATTGACGTCCCAATCAATCCCGAGAAAACCTCACACCTGACCAGACATTTTTCACTGCTGTGTCAACACAATCACAGTCATGGCGGTCTGAGCACACAATGTGTTTGCGAGGAGGCCTGTAAACAAGCGCCGGGAGGGTGGCGGAGGAGGAGGAGGAGGAGGAGGAGGACGGGTTTAGTCGTGCTGCGCCGGGCATTACCCCTCGGTGACATCTGTAAACGTTGGCCCGGGAGAAGGGGAGGCCATCTGCGTTTGCGTTTTACGGCTCTTCGCGGCTCAACGGAGTCTGAAAATGAACAGTGTCATTGCGTTGACCACCAAAACCGCCGCATTAATCCAGAGCCCGGCGGTGCTACGCTTCGCTCCGAGGGAAGTGTCGGCCGGAGCCAACGTGTGTGTGTGTGTGTGCCCGGGACGGGGGGGGGGGGGGGGGGGGGGGGCTTAAATCACACACTCACGACAACAGAACTGTTAGGGAAGAAATATTCCTGTCCGGATCAATAGCGGTATTCGTTGTTGGACGGAGCCTCCTTGATCAATGGCACACTCCTTTGAGTGGATTCAAGTAATTAGATTAGAATTATGGCCCTGCGTTTGGAACTTGTGCCTTTAGCCACCAAAAGCGTCCATTAATCCTGGCCGGGGCCGCTATGAAATGTGGACACATCCTCTAAATATTAAAGATCAGTATAGAACGGAGTACACGCGCTGGCTGCTTATTCAATTACAATTAGCAACGTAATCGAATTTAACAGTGTTTCATTGATTTAAAAACCCCCAAAAAAATAAAAGTGCCCAAGGATTTCTGCACGACACTTAAAGTAACATTCCATCACGGGCAATTTTCCCCCGCTACTCCGCTACAAACGAGCTTGTGTGTTTAGCCGTCCCCTAAGTACGCTAATGAAGCCCCGTCGATACGGAGGGAAAACCTTGGTCGTAGCGTGGTAGCAACAACACGCTACGCTACATCTATTAAACAGTTTGTTTCCGCGCCAGCAGCCCATGTTGCTCAAGCATACATCAAAAGAGGCTTTAAATAAATAAATAAATAAATAAATATATACATGTAAAAACATTGACAGCCAGAGCAGAGTATAAAATGATAACACTTCCGCCTGCATTAGCACTTTTTTGTGAATCGCTAATGCACTCAATGTGGTCTTCAGCCCAACGCGGACGCGGACGAGAACGTGAACGCATCGCGCGCTGTCTGAGGACGTGCTGCCTGCCCTTTTAAAATCCACAGACAAGGCGACGACAAACAGGCCCGTCTCTCGCACGCGTATCCTCGTGCAGAATCAACAAACAACCTATTATCTCTGGCGGAATATATCCAGCCGCCTGGGGGAGGGGGAAGGAGGAACCGTGCACGACGTACGGTGGCAGGAACAGGAAAAAAAAAAAAAAAAAAAAGATACGACACTGCAATTTGGACTCATCGTCTCTCTCCGATGCGGAAATAAAGAACATTGTGAGCTGATGTACAAGATCCAGGAGAGAGGGGGGAGGGGGAGGTGGAGGGGGGTGGTGGTGGTGGTGGTGGTGTGGTAAGGGGGGTGGGTGGCTGGCTGGCTGAAGGCGAGTGATTGATTGGCCGGCGATGAGCTACATCACTTGTCATTGGCCGAGCCGTGTCCACGGGGCTGTTATTGATGTGTCGCCTACCGTGGTATTAATGGACCCTAACAGCGGCGGACATCTTCATACATCATCACCACCGGGCCGGAAGTGAGGAATACGAAAAGGGCGGTTGGTGATTTTTGTTTTTGGGCCAATTTTTTTTCTTCTTCACATTTCATTGCTACCTACCGTCTCCGATCCTCGGGAGGGTACGATCGATTGAGAAGATTGGGGCCGGACAATAATTCAACATGATTCTTTGGGTGTATCGGGGTGGAATCATATTGTGACAATATGACGATATCGTGATGTCGTTATATACGCAATAGACATCGTCAACCTTGAAGGTGACAAGCAACTGTCAAAATTAGTTTTTTATGGAAGAAAATCATTGTAAAATTACTGTACATTTGTAAAGTTGTTATTTTATTACGCCACTTGGGTTAAGTAACACGTGATTTTGCCGTATTCTGATAACTAACGAGATCAAAACAATGTGATTATTAACAATCAAGATTGTTGGATCATCAACCATATCTTCCAGTCCATCCCAGCTAAAACCCATTCTCTTGTGCAGCAGGGGTGGGGCATGGGTGGGGGTTGGGGGGTTGGAAGGTGGGTGTGAGGGTGCCCTACCCTTGGCCCGGGTCCAGGGCGATGGCCCGCGGGTGCTCCATCCCGCCGGCGATCAGCGTGGTACGCATATCCCCATCCAGCATGGCCACCTCGATCTGGCCCAGGTTGCTGTCGATCCAGTACAGCTTGCCCGCAATCCAGTCCACCGCCAGGCCCTCGGGCGTGGCCAGGCCGTGCTGCACCACCACCTCGATGCCCAACACCCCTGGTGAGACCACGGTGACGACCATGTCAACAACAACAACAACAAAAGCATCCATCCATCGTGTCCTCAGCCACAAAGAGAGCAAAGCAGGATGTTTGCACTGTAAATGGTAAATGGATTGCATTTATATATCTCTTTTATCCAAAGTGCTTTACAGTATTGTCTCACATTCACCCATTCATACACCGACGGCGGTGTCAACCATGCAAGGTAACAACCAACACGTCAGGAGCAGGTAGGGTTAGATGGTGTCTTGCTCAGGGACACTGAGCTAGGTGGAGCCCAGGAATCGAACCAGCAACCTTCCAGTTGGCAGACAACCACTTTACCTCCTGAGCTACTGCCGCCCCTGTGCGCTAACTGCGACGCTATACTCTGCTGTATTTACCCATAAAATGGGGATATTCAAAAAGTACACATAAAAGCAAGAGAAAATACAATCCCGAGAAGACTATTGAGAAAGGCACTTTGACATAAAGGAGATTGCTTTCCGCTGCGTTTTATTAGACATGAAAGCAATGCTTTTTTTTTCCCCGAGACACGCTATAATCCAGCTGTTTACAATTATCCGGCGATGGCGGGACTTTTGTGCATTTCGCCGGAACGGAGGAGGATGGAGGAGAAAGGAGGAGGAAGGAGGTGGCGTACCGAGCCCACCGAGCCCCACGCAGCGGGAGGAGAAAGAGGGGCAACTCCTCTCTCAGCCTCCTCAGACGCCGACAGGAGCGGCTCTAACCACGCCGACGGGAGAAAGCTCCCATTCGTCATTCTATCAAGACGTACTGCAGTCACTGAGGACCCCTTTTCTGTCTGTCTGTCTGTCTGTCTCACTCGTTCTCTCTCTGGTCTCTCAGCGATTTGAGCTGGAGGGAGTAGGGGGGTCAGCGGGGTGGCGGGGGAGGGGGGGGGCTATGCACGTGGCATGTTGATATTGCAGCAGGAAAGGAAGTGTGTGTGTGTGTGTGTGTGTGTGTGTGTGTGTGTGTCTCACCAGCTTCCGCAAGAGACTGAAACTCAGCTGTTCAGAGTTCACCTGGACTCTGCATAACCCCTAGCACTAGCTTGCACATTGGCATTATTAATAGTACTTAGTATTGTTTAGCATATTGTATGTTCTTAGATGTTGGTAATGCACTCAGAATGGCACCTCTGCTCTTATCTCAGCTATTATGCAGGCAACCTAGTAATTATGAAACTCATTCTATTAACCTTGCAACTATGAATGCTTGAAACCTGCTCTATTCTTATCTTTATGTACCACAGTGATATATTGCTGTCTCCTTCAACAAATGTACTCTTTGTAAGTCACTTTGGATAAAAGCGTATATGCACTAAATGCACTAAATGTAAATGTAATGTAAATGTGTGTGTTTGTGTGTGTGTGTGTGTTTATTAGCCCCTCTGTACGCACTGTATGCGTGTGTGTGTGTGCATGTGTGTCCGTAAACGTGCTCCTGTGTGTGCTGTGTGTGTGTGTGTGTGTGTGCCAGCGTGAGCACCGTACCGCCGTTCTCGGAGAGCTTCCCCCGGTAGATCTTGTCCTCCACCACGTTGGTCCAGTACAGCAGGCTGTGTTTCAGGTGGAAGTCAAGGGCGATGGTGTTCCGGAGGGCGGGCACCAGCAGGCTGTAGTCTTGCTTGTGCAGGTCGATCCGTCTTATCTCGTGGCGGATGGAGAAAATAATGAACGCCTCGAAGGGGTCTGGAGGTGGAGGAGGAGGAGGAGGAAGAAGAGGAAGAGGAAGAGCAGGAGGATGAGGTGCAATAGGAGGAGGAGGAGGAGGAGCAGAAGGAAGAGGGGGAGGAGGAATAGGAGGAGGAGGAGCAGGAGGAGTAGGAAGGTGGAGGAGGAGGAGGTGCAGGGGGAAGAGGAGGAGGAGGTACAGGAGGAGGAGGTGCAGCAGGAGGAGGTGCAGGAGGAGGAGCAGCAGGAGGAGGAGCAGGAGGAGGAGGAAAGGAGGAGGTGGAGGAGGAGGAGGAGCAGGTACAGGAGGAGGAGCTGCAGCAGGAGGAGGAAGAGGAGGAGGAGGAGGGGTAGGAAGAGAAACACCACAGTGAAAATAATGCTGTGTTCCATTTACCTCGGAAGTCGGATGTCAGAGCTGGGAATGACGTCACACCCGAGTTGACCGCATTCCAGTGACAACAAGTCGGAAAACCAAGACGGACGCCTCTAGGAAAACTTTTACCAGTTGATAACAAACTCCGCCGCAACATGTCCACGGGTAGAAGTTGGACAGTACTGTGTGTACGACTGATTTAACGAGACACAAATAGACAGAAGTGCTAAAAACTGTATATTACTGCAGCTGATTTGTTCCGATTTGTTGCTCCTGCAAGATTTATTTACGAAGCGAAACCCCGGGAAAATACACAACAAATCCACATGCATTTAAAGAGGCTCCGCGGTGCTGGAGACCCGGTGGGCCCCTGGCGGCCCCCCACAGACAACACGGAGGGTCCCGGGCGTAGTCACGGGTAAACAGAACGGCGAGCATCCCTGGCCCCGTGGTTACCCCATATCCCCCCACCACCAGCTCCCCTTGATTACTTATTTAGTTAGACCCCCGCGATCTGCAATGCAAATGCGATGGCGGCAAGGGGCCCGCGCGCGACTTCACAGCTAATCCAATAACACCTTTGTAGAGATTAAATGAGGATGTTTGTGTTTGTGTGCGAAATTTGATTTATGTCGCCGCTGTACAATCTGCCGCCGCCGCCGTGCCGATTTCCAGTGGAAAATTGCATATCCTATTCCTACTTTAATGTGAGATTAGAGCCGCGACCGACCATCCATCTTGCGGCGGAAAAAAAAGCAGAGTAAACTGAGTAATCAAACGAAGGGGCTCCATAAATCAGAGCGTGACACGCCGGGAGCCAGGATCGGGAGCGGGAGCGGGAGCCGGAGCGGGAGCCGGAGCGGGAGCGGGAGCGGGAGCGTGCGCGCGGCGGGGGCGGCCATCTTGTTCCTAGGAGAACCGAGTGCGACGAGGCCTCCCCGCCGGAAGCTCGGTAAAAGTAGCCCCGGAGTCGCCGTTCTTTTGTTAATTACATTTTTATGCCAGTTTAGTTGAGTGGAGAAAAAAAAGAACAATTAAAATCAACCACGTGTAGCTTTTTTTTCTCTTCTCAGAATGGCGCAAGGGTGTGTGGGGGGGGGAGAAAGACAGGGGATGAGAGAGACAGAGAGAAGAGAAGAGAAAGAGAGAGGGGGCGAGAGGGGGGAGAGAGAGAGAGCAGGAGGAGAGATAAGAGAGAGAGAGAGAGAGAGAGAGAAAGACAGAGAGAGAGAGAGAGAGAGGGATTCTATTTCTACTTTATTCAATAAGGGAGTAGGGACCTTGTGAGGGAAGATTGATTTGCCCAACCTCCACAGGGATCACGGTTTTCCCTGACAAACACCGGGCGGGGGGGGGGGGGGGGGGGGGGGGGTGTGTAGCGATAGTAAACCAGCCAGCAGGGCCGGTAGAACGATGTTTTACCGGCCTACCGCTACCCCCGGCCCCCTGCTGAGCGGTGCCCCCCGCCACCACAGCGAGGGGGCGTGGGAGAGAGAGACCGCGCCCCCCCGCATCCGCCTCTCCGCCAACACGCCGTCCTCACCTCGACCCCGCCGGCCCCAGCTCCGAGCGAGGAAGCGGGTGGCTTTTCATCTGCACGACCCTACGCGCGCAAAGTCAAGCCTTGCGTTGTTTGCTTCCTTATTTATTTCTTTATTTTTGCCTCACTCTCTCTCTCTCTCTCTCTCTCTCTCGATCTATTTTGTGACTGAGAGGATGAGCACAGGATTCTCCTCCTCCTCCCCCTCCTCCTCCTCCTCCTCCCCCTCCTCCTCCTCCTCCTCCTGTTTTTTTTTCTTCCTTTTTTTTCTTTTTTTTCTTCTGTTAGTGAATGCCGTTGCAACAATAAGAGGCAATCTCGGGCCGTGTGTGTGTCTACTCCGCGGCCCAGCAGCTGACATTTGCACCCGGGCCCCATTCATTATGTAATGGCTTTCCCTCCTATAGCGTGGTGTAAACAATAGGCCGACCCCCCCCCTGATCCTGCACAGTCCTGCTCGCTCTGCTGGCCGGACCGTGGGGGGCTCAGCGCGGCGTGGGGCGGAGCCCGCTGCCACTCTCTGGACGCTGGGCTGGAAACATATGAAAAAGTTAAACAATGCAATAAATATCTTTTATTCATTTGGACCCTATCCAGGTCAGTCCGTGTAAACGAATGTTAAAAAAAACAACAACAAAACGAATGCATATGGCATCAATAGATTATATTCTGTTTAATATGGGTATTTACAATGCATAAAAAAACAATGCACAATTATTATTCTTAGAATGAGGGTCTACTGTATGTAAACTCCATTCCAGGGTTTAGTGGTTTAGCGTTTATTGCGATTGGCCCAGTTGGGCCTTTGTGTCTGAAACATACTGGCCCCAAGACAACGTATACTGGCCCTCACTCAAAGTTGTAATCAGCAGCATTAGAACGTAAAACATGAAGCCAAACACTGTTGTTGCCTGACTGTTTAATCGTGTATTTAAACAAACGATACCTGATAACATCACATTCTTTTTGTACTGGCAGGGGGGACTTGGAACTGCGTTCCATTGCATCATCGTGTTGTTTTGACCAAACGTACTGTACACACACACACACACACACACACACACACACAGATAGACAGAGTAGACGGACACACTGTCAAGATGACCAACCCAGCAGCTGGAGTTTTAAAGGAGAGGAGGCAGAGTCAGAGTCAGAGTGAGGGGTTTAGAGTCGGGACAGCAGCAAACCCAGTGGCTTTATTGACGTGTGGAAACCCTGGCAGCCAGCAGTCTGGAGTGGGAGCTGCATGAACCACCTGACTCATAGGTTGCAGTCAGTTATGTTACTGCAGTGCTACACCATACACACACTGTATTCACACAGACAGGCAGAGTTACAGACAGATTGATGGGCAGACAGACAGATACATGGATAGATAAACAGGCTATATTTACCCAGGGGGAAATCGATTAAAGCGCAAAGTGTATAAGTGTAAATAATGTAAAAGAAACATTCTTATACAACAAAACAAAAACCACAAAAGGAAGACAAGTAAACAAGTGCTTCAAGGACAAAGATGAAGAACCATAGAAACAACAACGGGAACATTCATTATTAGAAGATTTAGTAGATTTTCGTATCCGGACTGGAAACTTTGACTTGTTTGTTGTTTTTGCCGGCGCGCAAAATTTGAGGTTGTATCTCGTTTCAAACCGAGAGAACTAGTATTCTTAGTAGCTGTCTGGTGGTTGTTGGTTGATGTTGGTTGGTTCTCTTCGATCGATAAATGCTTAAATTAATAAAGGCGGCAAATAAATTATTTCAGCACGTTCTTCCGGTGAATCCGGAAGTGAAAAATAACAGCGCAAGAAGTACTTGAACCGCTCTGTAAAAAAAAGCCATATAATAGAACACATATAGTATAGAACATATTAACCTTGTTCGGTCTGTACTGAGAAATCTCAGACGGAGATTAATAGGTTAATAAGGATTAATGGTGCATTCGATTTGTACTCTCTTGTGCGGGAACGCGCACTGAAGTCGGATTTCCAACTCGGAAAGTCAGACGAATCTCACAACCCTGACTTAGAAATCCAAGATGTGTGCTCCGCGAATCAACAATCAACAGTGAAAGATGTATTATATACTGTTTTTAGCACTTCTGTCTATTTGTGTCTCATAAAATCAGTCGTACACACAGTACTGTCCAATTTCTACCTGTGGACATGTTGCGGCGGTGTTTGTGTGCGCAAAATGCCGCATAATACGTTGTCATCGACTGGTAAAACAAGTCCATCTTGGTTTTCCGACTTGTTAACTGGAACGCGGTCAACTCGGGTGTGACGTCATTCCCAGTTCTGACTTCCGACTTCCAAGGTAAATGGAACGCACCTTTTGTCACCACCACCATCATCACCATCACCACCACCATCATCACCACCACCACCCTGCTGTGACTGACGCCCCTCCCCTCCCCCTCCCCCTCGCCCCCCCCAGACATGTGCCTAGTGGCGCGTGGCGGCTGCAGCCACCAGTGCACGGTGGCGCCGGGTCAGGGCGTGGTGTGCTCCTGTCCGCCGGCCCAGTACCTGAACTCGAGCAACCGGACGTGCGAGGCGGTGGACTACTGCACCAGCCACCGGCGCTGCAGCCAGCTGTGCGAGCAGTACAAGACCACGGTCAAGTGTTCGTGCCAGCCTGGCTGGAGGCTGGACCCGGACGGAGACACCTGTCACAGCACGGGTAGGTTAGCCGCCGCCAGGGGTGGAGGGGGGACGGAGGTCAGAGGTCAGCAGAGGACCGAGGAAGTGGAGGGGGAGGGTGGGCATGGATGCATGACCCCCCCCCCCCCCGCCTGGTCTTCATGTTGTCCGTCATCCGTCTGACCTCTGGCCCGTTTCGGTGTTTGTGTGTTGATGTAGTGTGAGTGTGTGTGTGTGTGTGTGTGTGTGTGCGTTTCCTGTGTGTGTGTGTGTGTGTGTGTGTGTGTGTGTGTGTGTGTGCGTTACTGTGTGTATGTGTGTGTGTGTGTGTGTGTGTGTATGTGTGTGTGTGTGTGTGTATGTAGGTGTGTGTGTGTGTATGTCTGTGTGTGTGTAGGTGTTTGTATAGGTGTGTGTGTGTGTGTTTTGATACTTGGATGTCGGAGCGTTTGGATTGTTCAGCCACTCTAGGGAACGTGCGATGGGTTTCGACTGTCCTGGGGTGAGTTTTACCCTACTAATGATGTGTTGCTGGGTTAGGGGTTAGGTTGAGCATTTGAAAGAAAACAAAAACAAAAATCGATGTCAGTGTATGTGAGTGCATGTTTCCCCTTTTAATTAGGACCCCCGGTAAAATACCATATTGGGCCCCTGTCTTTGTTCGAGGTACAAAATTTACAGAAGACAATATTGTCTTGCAGAGATCTACCTCCATGCATATTCCAGGCTCTGCAGCTGTTCTTGAACTCTCATACTCTATATCGTGCTAATTCGCTGCCACACCTGATACTCAACACCTTTAATAACATTCAGAGATTCAACAAGTGCGTTATCCCCAGGTTCATCAGTGTTAGATGTTAAGTTTAACAGATTGAAATCTGTTTTACTTTCGATATTGAATTTCCCCTCTCCCGTCATCACACACACGGGTTCGACTTGTACTTGCACACAAAGTGTATATATTCTAATTTGGAATTTTGCATATTCATATTTGAGGTGAAACTTTCGGCAGGAACAGACAGACACACACACGCTGCCGACGACTTGCAAAACTCAACTTTACTCCTCACACGGAACTTGTGCTGTGGCAAAATCGAGGAGAGCTGAGAATGAATCTAAAGTCTGAATAAACTCCAGCAGGCTTCTGCAGTGGGCTTTGCTGAGCCGCCCGAGAGAGAGAGAGAGAGAGAGAGAGAGAGAGAGAGAGCGAGAGCAAGAGAGAGAGAGAGAGGATGGCCTAGGGGAACAGTGGGAGACAGGGGAGGGGAGGTGGTGGGATCTGCGCGGCTGTCATTCCGAACGGTGTCAGCGTAATATTTGTCAAGGCGATCACGCGGCTATGAGTCCCGTCCCCTCTGATCTGTGCTGATGCAGGCCCCCGATGGGTCCTCGCTCGCTGCAGTCAGGCCTGTACAGAGAAGGTGAAGCTCTCTCTGTCTCTCTCTCTCTCTCTCTCTCTCTCTCTCTCTGTCTCTCTCTCTCTCTCTCTCTCTCCTCTCTCTCTCTCTCTCTCTCTCTCTCTCTCTCTCTCTCTCTCTCTCTCTCTCTCTCTCACTCTCTCTCTCTTGCTCTCTCTCTCTCTCCCCCCCTCTCGCCCCCCCTCTCTCTTTCTCTCTCTCTCTCTGCTCTCTCTCTCTCTCTCTCTCACTCTGTCTCTCTCTCTACCTCTCTCTCTCTCTCTCGCTCTCTCTCTCTCTCGCACTCTCTCTCTCTCTCTCTCCCTCTCTCTCTCTCTCCTCTCTCTCTCTCCCTCCCTCTGTCTCTCTCCCTCTCTCTCTCTCCCTTGAGCGC